>DWLI01000898.1:0-17888 GCA_018249915.1 Cecropterus dorantes dorantes | reverse complement strand
TGCACGAAGCAATCCGCTTGAAACGCCCTAATTTGTGGGAAAACAAAAATTGGTTTTTGCACCACGATAACGCCCCTGCTCACACATCGCTGCTTGTACGCGACTTCTTGGTCAAAAACCGCAACGACCGTATTCCCCAGATCTGGCCCCCTGTGACTTTATTTGTTCCTGTAACCGAAGAGGCCCATGAAAGGACGATTGACGAGATAAAGACGCCATCGAAGGAGCTGAACAAGATACAAAAAAATGAAAATTTGAAAAAATGAAATGAAATAAACGTTGGCACAAGTGTATAATATCCCAGGGGATAACATTGAAGGGGACAAAATAGATATTCACGAATAAATAAATAATTTTTCAAAATACACAAAATTCGCGATACTTTTTGAACACACCTCGTATAGTTTATGAATTAATAATGCCTCTTCTTAATTTGGTACATTGTTTACTATCTGCTCGATAGCTAGTGTATATGATAACACTGTGTGAGTTCACAATCAACCAACTATCCTTATTGAAAATCATTTGTAGGGGGTAGAACTCTTTATGGTTTGACTCCGGAATCACCACCGTCACACGTATTTCTGCCTAATAACAGCAATATTAGTCTGAAGTCTGAAGTCTAATAGTCTGAAGGGTGTGGTAAGGAAGATATACTTTTCCCGGACTTCTATCTTATTCTATCTTAGCCCTCAGAGGTAACAGCGTATCTGAGGCTAACCTTAGGTGAGATTTTGATCTGATGTCCACGGGCAGCAGTAACCACTTACCATCAGATGGACTGCATGCTCGTTGCTATTTCTATACATAAAAAAATGTATTATAAAAAGAAATTATTTAATAAAACTACTATTTTGTTAACGATAAAATCACACTTCTATCAGAATATTAAATTAATAGTGATTTACTTATATTTAAGCTTTAGGCAAATGTATAGAAGGAAAGGTATATTAATGTTTTTTTCTTGTCACGCGGGTTCTGGTCATCGTTAATAATTCAGATACGCAGCGTTCACGCAACGCGTGTCCCGCGAGATTTCCAGTTATAAAAGCATGTTTTATTTTTGTTTATAATTATAACAATATTTATTTTATTACATAACAACTGTTATTCCTAGCTCTTGATTAGTATTGCCAGGACTATGAACTCGGCAACATAGATCTTGGTAGTTTCATATAGGTAAAACAATTAAAACAGTAATTTAGCTTTCCTCGAGGAATTCCGAGGCATTTTACATTGGTCTAAATAATTTTATATAAAACACTTTTTAAGTGGTTAGTAAATAAAAAGAGGTTCTTTTCGCTACCTTATATTTGAATATATTATAATTCATATTTTGTAGTACACCAAACTGTAACAAATAACATAATATTGCCATAATTTACATCAACAAATTGTGTAAAATTGATTAAAAATAAATAATGTACATATTATGAAATTAAAATCTATACAATTAATATTTAAAAATTTGGTACTATATCACTACCAATATGTAGCGTGGTACTTAAAAGAAAAAATGTAACAGTAATGAAATATATTGCTGTATAAATAAAAATACTAATACATTTATTTTAATTTAATATCGAGATTTCCATTTATTTAATTATAATAAATTATAATACACCGCACAGTAAAGACGAAGGAAAATGTATTATAATATATTTTATGACACAAGTGACTAATATTTAAGATGTACAATAAGTTACCAAAATCCCAGTTATGCAATATTTAAGTTTAATAAAAAATAATTAAAATAAATCACTGGGTATGGCTCTCATACTTTGAATTTTATCACAACAATTATTTAAACTGTCGCAACTATAATATTGACCAATACAGAGACTCGCTATTAAAAATACAAAATGTACTCAGTAAAGCTATGTTGGCTTAATGTCTCGCATTATTTACAAAATGTGAAAGTTATATAAATGCTGTATTCATGAATAACATGAGTAAAATAAACAATAAACGCAAATAATTATTACAATTACAATATACGAGTAGATTAAGATTTAAGAGTAAAGAATGCCTCCTGTGGGCTTTAATAATTTTATACGAATTATTGACGATTTCGAAAGAATTTTCAATAACATTACAATAAATAGGTACTTAAACGTTAATTACTTTCAAGAGTAATTTAATAAAATGACTATAAGATACTTGTCAATTTATATACCATTTCTGATAAAGTTTATTAGCATCGAGTGATTGAAAATGCATATAATATCTTTATACGAATACAATATTACAAAACGCTCTAGAACAATTTTGTTGTAAAGGTTTGTTTATCGATGGAATACATGCTGACTATATTGAAGAACAATTTTATTAACATGCATGTATTGAATGGAATAGCCAACTTTGACTGTTTGTCGCTAGAGCCGACTTCAATATATCTCTGGGCAGTTCGAAATACAATAAAATGATGGCAAAAGCATCAATTGTAGTTTACAATTATTTCATATTTTTTATTCTATTACGTTAACGTCTGATATGATCTGCGCTGCTATATAAAATTTATACGCAAGGTCGCTGTCGTAACATCTGTTTTTTGCTAATTCATATTTTAATGCTAAATATTTAATAAAAAAGTGACATATTTTAATAAATAAACCTACATGTATAAATGTGTAGTTGGTATGTTTTGAGAAAAAGTATTAAATACATAGCTGATATTACATCGCGTTTTATATGGTCCATGAAAGTATCCATGTATTGCACCGTAGTTTAAATTGTATAATAATTAATTATAATAGGCGGCCACATAGAGGAATAATGAATTGAGAACCGAATCTATAGACATAAGAGCTGTTGCAATAATGTGGTTATTTGATAACCAGTAAGAGTTAATAAGCGATAATTATGCATAATATTAACCCACATTGTTAATAACTGATATACTAGTAAGAATTTGGTAGTTTTAATGACTTGTATCGGCTTTCCCGTTGCAGTCACCGTTTTGGTTGAGATGTGTCTTCTGTAGCACCTTCATTACAGCGAACTCTCTTTGCTCCTTGCGAGTATTTCGCACTTCAAACTCGAGCCGATGGCGAATTATTCTATTTACGATGTCTTCGGTTGTCATGGTGTTGCCAGAATTTAAAGTCTGGAAATATATTGACGAATTAGTACAACTCGATACAGGTCTGTCCCATCAACATATCTAAGTATTAATGTCACTATTAACTGTTAAATTAAAAAAAAAAACGGCTTATCATGTAGGATTTAATCAAAAACCAACAATCAAAGGTTGCCAAATTGAAAAGTCGATAACAAAGACTGATCTTTATGAGTGTCACTATTTCAATCTTATTACATTTTTTAGTAATTATACTGTTTTACGTGCATTGGAATAAAAAGCGAGGGTAGAATTTTAACACATTTGCACATACTGAAACTGTACAAATAAAAAAATCATGTGTATTCCTTCATAATATATTTGATCTATCTTATGTGCTTAATTAATTAAAATATTTTACACCAAGATGTATAAAGTACTTGATGAGCTAATGTTATCAAACGCTTGAACAGATCTTCTTCAGTACTTAATTTAGAGCCAAAGCTGGGTAGAGCCATCTCGATGACGACGGCTTTCTATAAAAAACGCATCGAACTGTCCATTCGTTTAGAAGCGTGTGCGGTGCGGTGCGATGTGCGACAGAAAGATATTCAAAGGCGCGTCAAAATTATAATACCTGACGTGTTTTCGCGAATGCATCGAAATCGGTCCATATGTCTAGGAGCTATACCGCTAAGAGCCATACGAACATATACAAAGACGGGGGTTAAAACTACCTTAAAACAGCCCCGCTGTTTGGGCACCATGTAGGGGTCGGAGCCGTCCGCGTCGTTGGCGATAGGCGTGAGGCCGTGGCAGACCACGCCCACGCGGAAGTGGTCCATGAGGTCCGCCGTCACGCTGTACGGAGCGCCGATCACTACTTCATGCACGTACTGAAATGTACATTTACAAGGCTTCAAATTAACATTGTCCTTCAATTTTTAACTCATAATCGCTTGCTAGAAATTAACACTATATATACGACAGAGCTATTCAAGTGGCCCCACCGTTTCGGTCCCAACTACCACGGTAATGTGTTGTCATGTCTAGGTATAACCTTTTTGCGTGAAATAGTAACAACACATATACATCCTCACAAACTTTCACATTTATAATATTAATAAGGACTAGTAAGAAAGTGAGATGACGCAATCATACTAGGTGTTTATTTTTTCAAAATGAGTTCTTTCGATACTCGCGATGCTCACCTAGTACATGTAACTGATGTGTAGGTACCGAATAAATTTAATTCGTAATTTCCAAATTACACAGACACCAAAAAACTGCTCTTTGAATATTAATTTTGATTTTTAATAATGTCGAAGTAAAATATATCATTTATTACCTTACAAGCTAATACAGAGAGCACACGTTCATGTAGATTCATAATAGGGTAGTTGGAACCCTTGTAGCGATTGACCTCAAGGTCCGTGTGCAGGCCAACGATGAGAAAGTCGCCTTGCGCGTGCGCTGCCTCCAAGAAGTCCAAATGGCCCACATGGAAGAGATCAAAGGCACCGGCCACGTACACTACCTGTAAAACGACTGAATTTTAAAAAGACCTGCCACACTTATATCTGCCTGATGACGATACTGTAACGCACTGCCATATTCTGACTTCAGGAATATGGGAAGGGTATGCAGGTGCATCACAGTTAAATTAGACGTTCCATCTTGGTTCTCAGGAATAGCAAAGTATCTGTAGCTGACCTCAAGTAGGACTCGAATCCTGCCTGAAGTTGATTTCAGCTAGCCACATTCAGTGGCCCCTTACTGTCAGGACATATAATATGCGAAAAGTAACAAACAAGTATGTATAGTTAGTTGTACACGTATATGTACAGTATAAATAGAAAAAAAATCTTCTTGAAATGATAGACACTTAAATATTATTTATTATAGTATAGACTACTATAAATTTCTTAGACGAATGCTTATATTATGAATAACTCTTCTTTATTCATATTCAAAACTATAGCTGAAGAGGATAACAATGGCTTATGATATTAATGATCTTAACTATACACTTGTTTATATATAAATCTGACCTTCTCTAGTCCAAAGTTAAACTTGCTTTACGATTCGATCTGCTTTGTATAGTAATTACCTATGTATGGATATTCTACTAACAAAGTAAAATATGACTTGCTTACAAACACGTTATTAAATTACGTAAAATGAAGCATACATGTGCGATTACGTTCCCACATTAGAAACGAAGGTCTTTAATTTGTAGTGTAAAATAACAACATAAAAAAACTATGTTGTAATGAAATTTAAATTAACCGCACACGATTGTAGTATATACGGATGTCAACATTTGCTTGACCACACACACAAGTATATACTAATATAAAGATAGAGACGGAGAAAGAAAATGTAAAGCATATGAAAAAGGGTGAGAGAGAGTCACATGAAGAGGGCATACTATATATTTAAAAACAAGAAATAATTTTAAATACTGAAACCCGATTAGCACAAATTTATTGAAGGACACCAGGTACACTACGTTTATTTTGCATCTATGCTAGTAATATTATAAAGCAGTAGAGTTTGTTTTGTTGAACGGGCTAATCTCAGGAACTACTGGTTCGAATTAAAAAAATATTTTTGTATTAAATAGGCCATTTATTGTGGAAGGCTAGGCTATATAACACCTCACTATGTTTTTTTGTTTCTTATTCAGTAGCGGGTAAAACCGCGTAGCACTAGTCGTTAATAAATATTTCGTTTTCACTTAATAACTGTCTATTAGAGTGCGACATGTCTAATTTTATGTGACTAACGGATTATCAAGACAATCATTTGTTTGTCAAAGTATGTTTAGTTTCAATGTTATGAGAGAACAGATAAACGTATTCACTTACTGGTTAAAATCATAACTCTATTTTTCGCGTCGTCTTAATCGGATAAAAAATAAAATTGTCGATGTTTGTTTCACACGTCAAAAATCTAAGGTTTCAATTAAAAATCCATACGCCGGTAAAGCCACGACAACAATATCGTATTACAATAGGTAATTAACAGTATCGAAGGCGTTACATACAAGTTGTAGATTTGCAATTGCATAATTATTTGATATCTTAATCAGTAAGATTGTTCACTAACTTTTGTTTTACTATTTGCTGATCTTTAAAAAAATAAAATCTGGAAAGTGCGAGTGAACTTTGCGTTCTGTAGGTTCTGTAGGTATTATTAACAAAGAAATGTTTCCTGTCATATAGCTAAGATTCTTAAAGTGAGCTCTTACGCTTGCAGGCTTTTTTATTATTGCATGGCCGGTTTTAAAGCTGAGCTCTCATCGCATCTTGCTTGACAAGCCCTTTGTCACAGCACCTCTAAAATGCCTCTACCATTAATAACACACTAATTTCAAAAGATGCAGCCATTAAAAGTAAAACAGACGGATGGTATCACGATAGGGTTTCTTTCAAAACAGAGCACTACCTATCAACAAATGTATACTAATATTATAAAGCAGTAGAGTTTGGTTGAACGGGCTAATCTCTAGAACTACGAGTTCGAATTGAAAAAATCTTTTTGTGTTGAGTAGTAAATTTATCGAGGAAGACTATAGAATATATAACACCACGCGATGTTTGATTGCTCTTTTTTTGTCTTATATAGTAGCGGATGAAATCGGGGAGCACAGCTAGTCGTTTGTAGAATGAGAAATTTAATCTTGGTGGCGTAAACGTGCGTGTCGTGTTAAATTTAATAGTCATAAATATAGCGATTAAAAACAATAAAATGAATTTTATATTCTTCATAAATTTATCTAAAGATCACTTATCTCGTAATTACTCAAGGTCGGCATCAACACGTTTTCCATATGTACATATTTTTTTAAGCCTTGTTTTGTATCGCAGTTATATTTTTATAACAAATATTAAAGTCCGTCTAAGCAAGTCTTATTGCTACCAGATTTACATAACGTAAAGCTAAAAAAAACATAGTTTAAAATCCACGCGTTTCTTACTGGCTGAACTAAAAAATTGAATATAATTGACTATACATTAAATAAATAGCGATAACAAAAAAAAAACTTTTTATCGAAAAATATTGTTACAGGGTTATTATTGTCATAATAAAATATCTCAAAAACACCCATGCTTTTGTTAATATATATAGCTTGTACCTATTATCTGTATTTAATTATTTTTAAACATAAAACGGAAATTTCCTTCCTTTAACAAATATTGTTAAGGTTGGCAGGTCAGGGTCATTCAAGTAACACTGAATTTTGAATAGACTTCCGCGTCGAGTATTCGTATGTTACGTTACGTAAGCTTCAAGAGGCTCTCTGGTAAAAAATAGCGCATCGAAAATACCAGCTATATTGTTACTTTAAAATGATAAGAAATAATTTATCTCAATACTGCAAGGAAATATTACTCATCTAAACATTAATTTGGTTTCAAATAATTGAAAATAAATTACCTGGTTGTAGCGTTATGGCGCAGTGTTTTTGACTACCACTAGATCGATTTTTAATATTAATAGAACTGCGAAAAGTAAAGTAAAGGACTAATTAAATTATAAATTCCATTCCTCTTTAGTGAAACATTTTAGTTAAGAATTTAAGTTAGTGCTCAAATCGGGTCTTTAAAACCAAATGGTATTGTTGTTTCAAAATGGTATTGCTGTTTTATTGGAGCCGTTTGGGATGTGATTATCAAGTGGTTTTGCATAACCTACTGTAACGAAACCATACAAACGTCCATAAAAATAAACATTATAAGACACCAATTTATATACCTACTATTGTAGTCGGTAAGAGTAGTCTTAATACCTTATTTTTGTTTGCGAGGGAGAAACCTTCAAAAAGATCGCCGGGGTTCCGACGCGGGATTACGTGGGATTCTTAAGCACAAAACCCCCTTTTAGTCGCCTCTTACATCAGGCAGGGGATACCGTAGCCCTATTGTGGTTCCGGAACTAAAAGTCTTTATACTTGCGATTTCATTTACGAGTATACATGTTATTCCATATCCTAGTTGTATCAATTACTTGTAAACGATACGTTAAACAATTATACGGCTTCTATTTTCATTTTATTGAGACTTTTTACCATAATAATCAATTACATTTCCATTACCTTCTTGACACGGTTTAAGTTTTATCTGATTCATTATGCATGCATTGATTTCATGTCGGCTGTACGCCGATAATAATTTTTTACATATCATTCAAGTTTTACTATAAGCGCGATATAGTGACAAAGTAATTCATGACCCAATTATGTTGTTATCTAAAACAAATTAATACCATATTTACACGATTATATGGTGCAGCTTGTTATTACAAAGAAAAACATAAATATAAAATTATATAAAACAAGCTCAAACTTTGTATCAGTACTTTTTCATGAGTATTCATAATATTTTTAAGACTAAAATCACAGTATCAAAATATGAAGAATAACTAATTTAAAAATTCTTATTATGATCTTATAATAAATCATTTATATATGTCTAAAAGTAATCTTATTATCAATTACTATTTTATTAACTTTCATTGGTATTTTGAAAAGTAATGCATGATAATGAAACAGAATATGAAAATTAATAATCTTGTATCTAACTAACATTGTTGTCACTTTACGACTATATTTATGAACTTCCTTTGTACAGTACAGTTGCACATGTGGCATTTGCAACACCAGAGGAATTACCAATGCATTGCAGAATTTAAAAAACTCTTCTTGCGCCTTTCATGAAGAACTCATTGCACAACAGGAATACAACAGGAGGAAGTTCATTATAGATATTTCACAATAATGACCGGAAAGCTTGTGCCAACCGATGTGGATGTGGAAAAGGGAGGATACAAGTTCCATGTCATAAAGTTCCTCCACTGTTTAATTCAATTTCTGTTTAGTGTTGTAACAAATACACATACCTTATCAGTAGGTTTTGGTGAGAGACCACTGCTAAACTGTATAATCTTCTGTGTTGTTGGCAGAAACTGGGAACAACCAGTGTATGGTGAGCGTGCAGTAGAATCAGTGCCTAGATTTGAAGAGTGTTCTAGTGCTACTGAATACTCTTTGTCACCTCTCCTGAAATCAAACCATACCCTAAGTGTAATATTTTTTACTCCAAAATAAAAAGACTAATTTAAAACTGTAATACATATATATTTCTTAACAATATTGCTTTCAAAACTTAAAAGAAACATCTGTTACATTTGTCCCTTTTTTATTTCAAATAAAAAATAAAGTGATTACTTGAAATGTTCTCGTGTGAGTAATAACATTCTGCCTACTAAATCTGTTGTAGAAACACCTGCAGTTCTTGAAACCTCTCTGAAAAAAGATAAGAAAAAATAATAAATAACTTGCACAATAAGTAATAAAATTTGCTTTACACATACATTTATTTTTTTAACGCCTGTGATTTGAAAATTATAGCCAGTTATTAAGCATTGTAACTAGATGCAAAACTAATTAATGACAATTAATTTGGTAATTAATTATATATATATTATGTTTATAACAAGTACTTGTATCTTCCGGCATTTTTTACTAAGTGATACGTGTCTATTCCATCCGCTGTCACAGTTATATCATCTGAAACCAAATATTAATATTTAAAGATATCAATTCTTTGGTATGATAATAATGAAATATGTTATTTAATTTCTCTCACATAATGTTTGTCATAATTTTATTTCATGACTTGACATTGTTCATATCTCATGTGTTGTTCACATAAAAGACATCTCATATGCTATTGTACAATTTTTAATTTAGATATCTAAATGCCAAGTCAATTAGACAACATTTTAACTACCATTTTAACTATAATGTTATTTCATGTCATATCCATAATTTTAATTTAAATGAATTGAATTCATTATATTAACATTTAAAAGTATATATATTTATCTTCCGAAAAAACATATGGTTCCTTTTTTTCACTATAAGAAGATTAAAGTGTTTAATCATATTGGATCAGCAAAATCTAATAGGAAATAAAGTATAATATAACTCACCTCCATGTACACAAAAGTCACATTGATATTTGTCTAACGTTTCGAGGGTTGTGACATATGGTGCACCTTCCACCACCTGGTCTACCCATTTAATGGCTCGGACCATCTTGTAGCGCTCCTCTTGTGTGAACACAGGAGGACCCTTATGCTTAGCAATCTCCTCATCTGTGTGCACACCCACTATCAACACGTCGCCCAGAGCTTTCGCTTGCCTCAGAGAGTTGGCATGTCCAAAATGGACCATGTCATAGCTGTAATAGGGAATAGCACATATTTTTGGATTCCGAAAAATGAACCATTTTTTTGTCAACTTTAATTATCTTTTTTTAATAAAAGTTGCTGTCGATTACATAAATATAAATTATAACGAATATAAATATTACTAGCGTATTGGCATAAATAGAGGCGCGTCGGGTATACCGGATACGCTCATTACTAAATGTAATAGTGTAATATTTCCTCGACACTAACACGTTTTCAAATAAAACATTTACGTCTTTGGCGGCCAGAAATAACCTAATAAGAGAAAAAATAATATGAAATGGGCGGCCGGCCGAATTCATATTGAAAATTGAAAAATCATGTACTCACCAACCATCGCACCATACTCTTATTTCCTTTTTCTCTTCGATTTTATCACTCATGATTTATTATTATAACGTTAAGATGAATAAATCTATATTGCATAAACTGTGTATTTTTCCTTTATTAAATAAAAATCGTCAGATTTTAAATATGCGACCACACCACCTCTCCATTCGAGATAATTATTCAAACTGACAATGACAAGTGGTAATTATAAATTGACATCTGACAAGTTCGCCACATACATGGGGTACTGTACATGAAATTGTCAGCACTGGCGAGTTATAGCATGATTCTTAAAATACACATGTAAAATAATTTATAGTATTATATTTAAAAATAAATAAAATTATATTAAACTTATGATTATAAAATATACTTAATAATATCGATAACTCTTTTAATAGTAGCACACTGTAAAGTTTCTCAATGTCAGTAAACGTATCCTACACGTAAGTTGTGATTTATAATCAAAGAGTCGAGTACGAGCATATTTAATTGTATGTAGTTTATACAATTAAATAATCAAGTAGTAATTGTGTCTACACAATCTAAAGTTGTAAAACAATATCATTGGTAAAAACAGTAGGTTATTATGTATCTAACATTATAGTGAAGTCGTTAGGAGAAATAGTAAATGTCTGTCTGAGGTTTAAAAACAATCATTATTTTATGATTATAAGCGTTTGCTATTTCCTATTTTAAAAAATGGAAAACGGGAAATGGACTATGGAAAAATAATAATATTCTTTTACGAGAGTTATACTTACAGAATAAAAAAAAATAACGTTTTATTATTCTATTGTATATAAAAAAGTATTTGTTTATATAAAGTCCTTAAAAAGCAATATCATTCAATTAATGTTCGTTGGTATATCTATTTTAAACTCAATAGGAATAGATCGGAATCTGTATGAGGACAAAATTGGTAACAACCAGAATTTAGTCTGTCAGTCAGTTAATTAAAATAACCAAAAATGACATAAACTAAAGCTGTCCGATTAAAACTGACGTAATTAAACCTATTTGTGAACATTTAGTGCACACCTCTCTTTTTTTCAAGCAAAAATGAAAAAAACTAGAACCACCACTCGTACTAATTATGAATGAATAATATTAGCCTAACAAAGGCATTGGGACAAATCTTAAAATATATACCTATGAAATAAAAAGAAATGTATTTTTTAACATTTATTCTCGTAGAAACTATCTTACTGTGCCTACTGTATGTTCTGTCACTGTAATCATAAAAGTACTGCACACTTTAAATGCGTGTTTATCTAATCGTAGCGCCAACTTAATTGGCTCATTCAGTCACGCCACTATTGATGACGAATCGGAATGATTTTATTACGACTGGAATATGTGTTGTTCATAACGCGACCATTACGCGGGAGGGTTACAGGAGTTATCTGATCTTTTAGATCCGGCAATTTACAGGCCAGTCACTTTTGCTCATAAGTACTATTATATAACGTTGCATAACTATTATCGAAAAAAGCGAGGTTCTTCATTATCGTCTATTAATATGCATTTTATGCAATATTTGCTGAAAAACAATTTAAATAATCGTTAATAGATATTTAAATTTACGTGACTGTGTTAATAAATAAACGTTTAGCATAATTTCTACAATTCCTTATATTAAATTTCTTATCTTATAAATAATAAAAGTATTTAAACTAGCTTTCATTAATATAACTTAAGTAATATTACTTAATCTTTAGCATCAGAAACACCCCCATTGGTTATGGCGAAGGTAGCTTCACTCTCTGGTAAGTCTGGGGAGTCGTATATCTTGGCGATTCTATTTTCCCCTCGACCTTTCCTCAATGCAATTCTGGTTGTAGAAGCGTGGGCAAGAATATTGCCCCCAATAGGTTTTTTAGGATCGGCTTGAAAACTTAGTGTAGCGCCAGGATCCGCAGTCATTTGATTTGTTATGAATACTGCTACGTTGTATTCTTCAGATATCTATGAAATTTGGGAATTAATTACTTAAGACTAATAAACACCACATACACTTATGTAAATAAAATACTTCATAATTAAAATAACTATTTGTCTTGAATCTGTTTTTTAAATCTTACTATGTACCTTATTCTTTTTCACCTCGCTGAAATTTTTTTAGATTTACAGTATCCACGTTATTAGAGAAAATCGAATCAAATTGTGATTTAATTTTTCTTTTTACATATAACAAGCAGTGTTCTAATTAAGTATTTTGTGACCATCAAATAGACACGTCCTTTATCTTATTTAGGTTAGTACTAATTTCAGTGGGATTGAATAATGCTGTCCTAATCAATATTACCTACCTTTCATTTCAAATAGATTGGAAGTCCGGTATTTTAAAAAAATTAAAAAAATCTAAACCGCGTCCTTTACCTACCTAAAAAATTAATGTTATCTAAGGCCACTCGTGTAGGGACTCCCGGATGCTAATTTATCTATACAAGATACTGCATAAACGGTGGACGACAGGCCGAGATTTTGTTATCTAGAGGCGTAGGCCATGGCTATGACAAATTTCAACATTTCAAACGCCATAGTTTCATCTTTATCTCTGTTGTTAATATTGATAAGACAAGCTATTTGTGAACTTTGTATTTATATATGAACATCATGTGTATTTAGAAGCAGTGTCTGTATCTATGAAAGCAATGTTTTCAAACGTGAAACATTGCTTCCGTCCATCAGACCATGTTATTGCTTCGCTAAACTATTTATTACCAACCTTCTGAAGTCTGGAAAGTACTTGTGCGAGCTTTTGCTGTCTATCCGCAAGTTCCCCACGCCCTGAAAAATCCACTCTGAACAGTGCCATAATGGAATCAATAATCAATAGCTTGAATACTCCCGCTTCTTCGTGGAACTTTGCAGCAACGAAGTCTAGTAGTTCTGCCTAAAATGGGTTGTAAAATGTATCTTTATGCTCGTTATAGGTACATACTGAACTTTACGATAAATACATTCGGTTTATGGAAATCTAAGGTCCGACTTGCCCATAAATTATCGATGAAAAATTTATCCAACTTCTAGTTTTGTACGTTTAGGTCATATTTTATATAAAATGACCATTATTATTCACGAATAAATGAGTCAAATTTACATGAAAGCATCATGAATAATAAACAATTGAATTTTCCGATAGTCCGTCCGTCAACCCATTATTGGGCCAATGCTAGGCACGAGTCTTCTCTCAGTTGGAGAGAGTTTTAATTTTCCGATAACTACAATAATGAGCATTATTGTTATTAACTTGAAACTAATTAATCTGATACTGACATTTTTGTTAAATATCGTCAGTGTATACCTAAGTATATATAATATTGTAAAAAAATACCAGCTCTCTATTCACATAGAGGCAGCGCAGTGGAGTATCGTAAGAGAGATATATCTACTCCATGTCTCTTATAGTAGTTCTATTCGTTGGGATAGACGCAGGTCTATACAGAATAATAGAAAATGTTACAGAAACCTGAGGATATAATATTTGTTTAATAAAGAATAGTAGTACCTGATGTTCAGAAGTGTAAGCTCTTGCGTAGAGGACATTGTCCAGAACAGCATTTTGGTCCAAGTTGAATCTATCAGCGATGGGTCTTAATCTATCCGGACGACTTGTATATTTTAAGGAAATGTTATATTATAAAAATACGTGAACAGGAAAATACCTATTATAAAATTGAATGTTAATTAATTAATTAATTCCTATTAATTCTTGTACCTATATTATATTTGCATGCATAGTTAGCTAAATGTATGGATTTTATACTTTGAACAACTTATTGTAGCTAGTACATTTAAGGCAAATAAATAAATGATTATGATAATTATAATTATGAAGTTATTTATAAATTCACCAATTTATTAATTATTACCATTTTAGGAGATAACTTAACCGGAAATGAATGAATGGTGACATTTTTTTAGCGTAGACATTTTCTGCGAGACACTTTAAAATAAATACGTTACTATACGTATTTTTTTGCTGTCTACAAATATTCTGATTGGAACACCGTATTCTACACAAATGTTTCAAGAGAAAAGTTTTTGTGAGAAGAGAATAAAGTAATTTGTCGCAATTAAAGCAGTGTAGTGTAGTAAAATGGTTTTGGTATATTATTATTTTATTACATTGTGTAATGTAACATTTCGGAATCACGATGGCTACTTGGCAGTAAAAGAAAGGGAACTGATGGTCACTGGAAAGGCAACTTCTCCATCTATGTGTATAAAAATTTCCACCTTTTTAAAAACGAAATTTAAGTAGTGGCAATAGGAAAATGAAGTAATCGACTTCATTGTGTATATATATTCCAGTGTACATATATATATGACACGTGTTTAAATATTTATAGAATGATTCATCGTAGTAAGTACTTGGATTAATCAGACATCACACGATGTGCAATAAATAGCATAGTAAAATGTCATTAACATCGCTGCGCTGATAAATAATAAGTGCATAATTATATAACAAATTCAAAATTATTGTCTGATAAGTCTCGTTCTTTTAAAATAAATTGCTTAAACACAAAATAACGAAATAATCAGCACCTATAAATTCCTTCATAATACAAAATTTTATATAAAAAAAAACTTTACTTAAGATGGCATCACGAAAGGTGTTACTAACAGGTTCTATAGTAATAACTATTTACGTAAAATCTGAATATCTAAGTTATAAAAAATGTTTATAGAATACCCCTATGATCAATTGACAATTGAATGAAATATTCTCATAACAGTACTAAGTTATTTTGAATTTAATTTTATATTATCTATAATAACAATTGTGTTTATTAAAGGATACAATGTATGTTCTGTATCTAAAAACATGACTTTCCCGCCATGGTAGCCAGTTGGAGTGGGAATTTGCGTTGTCACGCACAGCGTATGTGACAACTGCGTCTTCCCCGTGCGGAATTCGCCAAAAACCTCAGTAATTGCCATCGACTCTATACCACCAGCTAGAAGCTTACTGCAATAATATTTACACTATATAATATTATTGGTTGTAGATTAACCACCTTAATATTATTAAATATTTAAATTAACAAAAACACGTAGTGTATAAGACCCTTAATTATATGAAAAAACGACAATTTAAATATTGATGTCACCCCTTAATGGTGTAAGCATTTTACATCACGACGAAGCGGTCTAGGAGTGTTAAAAAAAACAGTTGACATAAATACCGAAGGAATATCGAACACAATGATCAATGAGTCCTCTCCTGCAAATATCGGTGTTCTCATACTAAATCAGTTGAGTTCCATTGTGTTGCTTCAAAAGAGAAGATTACTGAACATACGTTAACCTTGAACACTTCGGGAATAATAGGCAAATAACCTACCTCCTTATAAAATGCGATATAATATATATTGTGCAGGGAAATTTATTATTAAATTGACTTACTCAAGTTCGCTACTTCCAGTGCTGATTTTAAAAACTTGTTTACGTCGATCACTAACTTCTAAAGCGGTCATAAAACCAAGCGTAACGACTTTTAAACAAGCTTCTTTAATTTTATCTACTTTAGCATCTGAGAATCCTTTTATATTACATAATTTCTTTTTTGTCGACATTTGAATGCCTTTTATGGTACATATTCCGGCACCTTTTAATTTCTTTATATCAGCCACATTAATACCATGTTTTTGCAAAATATCAACATCTTGAAAGAAACTTTCCTCTTCATCATTTTCAGAAACATTATCGTCAAGTGCTTGATCAATCATTGTTATTAATTTGATCGAAGATTTTCTTATTACTACGATTACTACCATCCCATAAATTGGCGCGCGGGCTAAAACTCGTAACATCCGTTTTTCGTTTTTTAATTCACAACTGTTATGAGCCTGTGATTCCATTTTTTTAGCCAGTGTATATAATTGTGTTCTGGACACATATTGCTAATTATAGAAATTAAGTAATTTTAAATAACATAAATTAAACTGAAAATATTTTTTAAATTTTAAAAATGTAATCATAACATTAGGTACAAATTTCGAAATAACACTATTTTGAAATTATAATAAAATTTGAAATGATAATTATAATAACAAATCCAGCGATTTAAAAGTGATATATAAAACCTAACATAAATTATAATGTGATAATTTCAACTGTCAATAATGTCAAATAAAGGATGAAAGGCAAGAAGCCAAGGTTCATAATAATTCTTAAAAAAACAACTGACGTTGACGTATCCTGTATATGTTGACAAATGACAATTCGGTTATTGGTTATGATTTGTTTTTTGTCGGCGTCTTGGTGTTTTCGACGCTTGTGAATGAATAATTAAGATATTTTAGTTAAAATACTGTATTTATAAAATGAGAATCGCTATCGAAGGATGCGCCCATGGCGAGTTAGAAAAAATATACGATTGTATAGAAACTTTACAAGACAGAGAAGCTATTAACATTGATTTGTTAATTTGCTGTGGAGACTTCCAGTCCGTGCGCAACCAGACTGATCTTCGGGCCATGGCAGTGCCTCAAAAGTATCAAGATATGCGCACATTTTACAAGTGGGTATTCAAATGAAATTATTATACATCATGATATATATGAGCCATGAATGTAATGAATATTGTAACATTAAATTTAAGCGTTTTCATTGCAATAAAACAAAGTGCCGTAGATAAAAATTTCTTTATAATATGTAGTGTACATTGGCGGCAGTGACCATTTACTTAAGTAATATTCACCGGCTACATGCTCTTTTCTTAAATCAAACAAACTTTCTATACAAAATAACTTCATCTCCTAGTTTTCTGACGTCCACTACTGAACTAATAATACTTCACTTCTTTTATAAGAGTTTCTATATCTATATTTTCTTTTTATGTTTTACAAGGTATTACAGCGGTGAGAAGAAAGCTCCCATATTAACTTTATTCATCGGAGGTAACCATGAGGCATCAAACTACTTGCAAGAATTACCTTATGGGGGTTGGGTGGCGCCAAATATCTACTACATGGGTAGAGCCAGTGTTGTCCAGTTTGGAAATCTTAGGATTGGAGGTATGGTGAAGTTAACAGCATAAAATTACTATTTACATAGTTACTTTGTCTTATATGTACTTGAAACTTTGTAATAATTTATATTCTAAATAAATAACATAATAAATTTGGGATGGTGAAACAACAATTCTAATAAGAAATTTAGTGTTTAGATGCTTCTCTGCTAATTTTATATCAACAGTTGATACTTTGAATCCCTTAACACAAAT
>DWLI01000897.1:0-17889 GCA_018249915.1 Cecropterus dorantes dorantes | reverse complement strand
AATGGCTCTGTAAAGTATGTCTCCCTTACCACACCCTACAGACCAGAACACAACAGCGCAGTACACTGCTGTTATTAGACGAGAATTGGTGTGGCGGTGGTGCTTCCGGAATCGAATCACAAAGAGTTCTACCACCATCAAATTTATTTATTTATCTAAGGATTGCCAACGGAAAGTACACAGCACAAAATTATACAGCAAAGGAGAAGGAAAACTTGGTGCCTTACCAATTATAACCACAACTTACATTATAATAAGTGAAAAAATAAAAACGTATTAATCTTGCAGATCTGTATTATTTAAAGACATTTCGTATAGGCGATAGTAATTATTCTTTAATTTAATAGCAGATGGAGATTAGTAAGTAAAGTATTTATAATAATACGTATAATAAAGGTAGCCTGCTCCTAAAGGATAAATTAGTCAACCGTTTGTGACAGTCGTTGGACAGATAAGAATTTATTTGATAAATGTGAATGAAAATATTGTAAGGTATTTATTGAGTATAATTGTGAAGCAATTAATGGTTTAAGATCAGTATCTCAAACGATGTGAGGATCGTACTCATTATATATTTATCATATATGAACGTAGATATAAAATATTTTTACGAAACGTATGAGTTATTTGTAAAATAAAGGTCTCGAAAGATGAGAGAGACAACCAGTTCGCATACGGTTAGCATTGTGAATTATGGCCTAAACTCCGCACATTCTAAAAGAAGATCTATATCCAGTATGCCAGTAACGGGTTAACCGAAAGCAATGTTAGACGCAAAAAGCGTAAACGCTGTAACCCGCTTAACGATAAATGTCAACCAGAATTGAAAAACTTTCAAGATTTAAGATATTTAAGTGTTCCCTCAAAGAAAGTATAAAAAGTAATTTAATGCTGTACAGTTGAAAAGTTATCTATCGATCGTAGAGCCACAGAAGACAACCCATTAGACACAGTTTTCTTCTGATTCCTAATCTGCAAAAAAATGGAGCGGGTTACAGCGTGTTCGGTTTTTTACGTCAATACTCTAGTGTTCAGTCGGCCTAAGGTTCAGGAGAGTATTAACGTCACACGACATTACGCTGAGATCGAGCGTAGCGACTAGTTTCGGCTTTACTCAAAACCGGGGGCTGAAGATTAAGTTTCGATGCCAAAATTCAATATTCCGTAGATACCAGCCATCTTGTACCTTAACGATTATGTGCCTTTACGGGCCTTCAACCTACGTGCGTATGTGTGTATCTACATATAGCAAGTGTATTACACGAATAGTTAACGCTAGAAGATATTAATACCTGAAAAGGATTATAACATATTTGTAAGAAATATTCTTACCCGACTGAGTCAAAAGGAGGGTATTTTTTTTTCGAGCATATGTTTCATTGGCACGTGCCACAGTCCAAACGGCTTAGCAGATCATGAAATATGACATATCATTAGAATCGTAAAAATGGAGCATATAATTATGAGTGTCATATAAAAGCTAGTATTATATACCCATATAATTATGAGTATATACCATATAATTATGAGTGTCATATAAAAGCTAGTATTATATTAGATACCATATTAGATACCCATATTTACAGGCGCCATTTTTTTAAATTTAACGTAGATGGGAGCGGGGCAACAATTAGGTTCCAATATAATATAGAGTCCAATATAAAACAAAGATCATACTCATATAATTTAAATTTATATTTATCATTCAATACAAACGCTTACAAAATAATACATTTTAATTATTGCAGCATCTAACTAAAAAGACTTCAATAAAGCGCCATTCAAAACCCGCTTTCAGTGGAATTGGACGAAAAATAGGAATGTTGCGATTCGTTTTCCTCAATAACTTAAGACTGAGATTGTTCGAAAGTACACAACGCCTTTGGCGGACGATTCCCCTTACGGAAATAAACGATGCTTTGAAAAGAAATTTAAATCACTTTTAAAACTGTGGGTACAATGAAAAATGTTGAACTAGACAAGCGAATAAAGACACTGCGACACTTGAGTGCACTTAGATAAAGTGGAGTATTTAAATTCTCGAAACCTATTTATAAAGTTCAGACCTGCATTACTGTATGTTTGAATAGCAATTTTTCTCTTAACTCAGTTTGAGTTGGCAGTTTTACTTTGCAGAGGAATTTGCGCCGAAGGATTTGCGGTCTTTTATTATTGTTTGTATTACTATTAACAGTTGTTTAAACTGCTTTTTCCATAATCCTTCAGACTCTTTACAGAAATTATTGTACAAAATTCTGAGAATATTTTTTCCTACACCCTGAAAAAGTTGGTATCGATATTTTTCTTTACATTTTAAGTAATTGATATTTAATTTCTAATACGCTTATCACTTTGGATTATCAAAGATGTGTCCCGAATATGAACCCCCACAGATGCAAAACCAAATTTCTAACTTGGTTGTGAAACCTTTTAGTTTTAACGAGTGACCATCCGAAACTTACTATTTAGCCAAAACCGAAATCGACCCTTTGACGTCTGTTATATTTTTGGCTAAAACCGAAAGATTTTTAGATTTATGAAAATGTACACAAATCTGTGCCATGTGGTGACTTAAATGACACCACTCCTTCTCGAGGATGTGAGGTGACTGAGGGACTAAATCCAGATAGATCGTAGCATCACCCTGTGTAACATTGCCACTGCCGTCACCAACACATGTGCTAGGTGAGATGACTGTTTTCAAAAACCCGCCTTAGGGGTACTTTTGGTCGGTCACAAGTTTGAACGACTTTTTACTCGAATTAAATACTCAATAGGTATAAATGAAAGAAAGTTAAATTCACCTGTTTGAACAGGTACTTTTTCGCACGTTTTACCTTCTATTCGGAGATAAATCAGTAAAGTTCGAACCATTAGCTGTCTATTTGAACAAGTACTCTTTTATCCATGTAGAGCACTCTGTGTAGGGCAAAATTGACAAAGTTTTGCCTTTTGTTAGAACACCTATTTTTTACGTTTTATTCTACAGGTAGAGAAGAATTAAATTATATAATGTTAAATGCCAATAAACATAGTATAAAGTATAATGTTAAATGCCAATAAACATAAGTAATAAGTATAAAGTTAACATTTATTTGGAAAAAAACAAAACAAAATATTAAATAATTAAATTACAATGAAATGGGTATTAATGAATAAGATATGTATTTAATCGTTCACAACATAATTACGTGTCTACAATGAAATAATTTAAATATAAAAAGTGGCATCCAGGTTGCTGTCCCTAGGATGAGTGCCCAGAATGCTGGCAACATTACTTCGTTGAATAGCCATGCTATTCGTTGGCCGAAGTATGTGCCAGCTTTCTGATCATTCGTTGAGTTTATCAAACGTTTGGACAGATGCTTAAAGAATAATTTAGCATTTAAAAACATAGTTATCAGATATTATGTTGATATGTTATTTTTTTAGCATTATTATTACTATTTGATATATCAGATTGGAGTAGCAAACCAGCATGCACTTGACTTGATAGTCAGTGATCACTGCTAGTCTCATAGCAACTTCATATAGGGCAAAGGTTCTATCTAAGATTGATCACAGATGCATTGCTATTCCCGAGGACCAAAATAGTCACCCAGTGGGTATAAGTGCCGAAAATAACACCCTTCCACGCAAGAACTCGCTAGAAACAGATGTGACGGTGGTACCTCCCCGGTCGAACTACACTAGTTCTACCACTGTTCTTTAATTAGTATAACATAATTATTTCATAATACAGTTTTGCTGTTTGTTCAGATGATTATTTCAATCTTAAAACTAGTAAAATATTCATCATGAGTTGATACTCATAATAATGAGTTGGAACACTTTTACCACGTTTCACTGCAAATATCTCACGCGAGTAGAATTGCCTGAAAGGCTTTTTTCGAAAGCATTAGGAACATATCATTCGTATAAGTTTCATAAAATTCTAACGCCCCTCTGTCCTCCGCTCTCGACAAGATAAGTCAATAAGCTCTTTCAATGGCTACCACATATGAAGCCAAGTATCTTATATTTTAGTATTAGAGTAGTATGGTTCTAGATTTAAGAGTGAGCTCAAGAAATTTAATTCCACTCATGACTGCAACTATATCTTACAATAGTATAAGATTAATGCCGTTGGAAAGCACAGATTAATAGGATTATATTTGATTGTAGTTTGGTATCTAATGAGCGTATAATCCACCCTAGATTGAATGGTTATCGTCTAATTAACTTGGCCTATGCCTGTACTATTATAGGTGGGAATTATTGAACTATTTATATCGTTCATACTATTTGAGAGTAACAAATGGACTATAATATAAGGTGACTAAGGATACTACTATAGCACGACAATTTTTACTTTTAATTTACTTAGTAAAAGTAAAATTTAGTATCAAGGTTTGTTTATCTGATTAAAGGCACAAACGAGCATGCAGTCCACTGATGGTAAGTAGCTTCTGCTACCAATGGACACCTATAAGCAACTTCATATAGAACAGGGATTCCATCTGAAAACACAGATGCGTTGCTATTCACGATAACTAAGATGGTCGCCTCATTATAGTGAGCCGGCTTAGTTAAACATAATGTTTCAGTCAGTTCATAAAAGAGCGCAAAACCTGTAAACTAATTTTAATGTCTGTCTAATTTTAATGAGAACGTAACTTACAATGTTCACCTATAGCTAAACGTTTCCAATTTCTCTGTAAAACAATTCAAGCGACCGACGGATTGTTTGAGATGCTTGCTTTGTGTACAAATTAATTATCTTTGCGAGCGTTCTAGATTAATTTCAATTACTCACCACAGTATGTACGGAACCAACCACGATAGAACGCTATTGAGGTTACGTGACCACAAGAAATATTTAGCTATTATCCCAAGTATGTTATAGTCAGTCTTAGGCACATGGAATGCCGCACTTAGACCCTTCAGTATGAGAGGTTTTTGAAATACTGTTAAACATCGTATAATAATAATTTAGGTACTTTTAACCCTGCTTTTTCAGTTAAGAGCAGTAAAGTGAGACGATATGGCGCCCGTGGCGTTTTTTAGCAACCAAAACCGTCAAATAATAAACATTTTTTTTATCATTTTTAAGAAGAAAATAGTATACAGTTCATCTATTGGTAAGTGACCACTGATACCTATGGATCTGTAATAATAGGAGGATTAGAGTCAGAGAGTTCAGAAACCATTACGCTGTTACCCGTGAGGAATAAGTTGGCGCGCCTCTTATAAGTTAATCGATAGGATTTAACTACTTCTTAATTAATGAATTTGAAGTTATAGGTATTCTAAAATAGGACCGGTTAGAGTGGCGTAGCTTAGGAAAAGCCTATGTCCAGCAGTGGACCTTAAAGTGCTGATGAATGGATGGATAACCCTTCCTGTTTACACTTCGTGCACACCACTGTCGCACTTATTTTTACCTTAAGCTGAACACTGCTGTGTTCTGGCGAAAAGGTTGTGGTAAGGGACACATACCTATTCGAGGCTATCCTACTTAGTCCTCATAGATTCTCGAACGACCTCGGATAGGACTCTAATCTTTCCTAGTGTTAATTACAGATGTCTATCTATAAAGTCGCACTGGCGACTTACCATTAAATGGACTGCATATTCTTTCGCTCTTTGTGTTAAATAAAAAAAGCTTTTTTATGTTAACTTGTCTGAAGGAATCCTAAAACTAAAGTTATGAAAAAATAATATATTTGTGGTATAACCTAAATTTTCCTTAACCAAAGGAGATTATATTTATAGAACGAGACCGTCCCAGATATCCATTATATCTGTTATTTAATTCCATTTTCGTGCCCTTAATAAAAAGAGGTCTCTTTTTATGTTTCGAGTAACCTAACGCCTTATTTCAGATATCAGATTCCAATCTTCAAAGTTTTCCCGGCGCGTCCTTAGGAAGATATAAATTAGGAGAAAATATTTAAATTGTTTTTATTTTTCAAATATTTGACGTAATTGTCTCTACGACCTACGTATTTATTTTATTTCCTCGTGAAATAAAAGCCACTTTAATTCTATTTAGTTGGCTAAAATGATAATGGGTTTTTATTACTTTATAGCAGTCGAAAGGACAATACACTGTATCCATCTAATGGTTAGTGGTCACTGCTGTCTAAGGACGTGAGTACGCAAGTCAATCACGGATGCGTTGCTACTCCTGAGGACTTAGCTGGTGGCTTCATATGGACGTGAGCCAACAACACAGATAACACTACTGAACGTAGAAAGTTGAAATTTAGTATGAAGATTTCTTAAGGAGTGTAGATGAGTACTAAGAAAGGATTTTTGGAAATTCCACTCCGAAGGCGGTGAAAAGGGTGAAATACTTTTATATAAAAGTTCTACACCGTTGAATTTAATGACTTGAAAATTTGGATTTTATTAGTTTGTATAACATCACGCTATGTTTATTTGTTTTTTTTTTGTATATAGTGGGTGAAATCGCGAGGCTCTTCTAGTGTAAATATGTAACAAGACTACAAATATAGCATACATGTCTGACACGCTCGGTTCCTGGGTCGACCTTTAGAAGTATGCAACTAAATGAATAATGAATATGACTATTCCACACTTGAACGCATGTGCCTATCAAAGATACAAAATATCCTAGTATGAAAATGAATATAACAGAATAAAGTTTGATACAGAAAAAACAGGAAGATAATTTATTTAACAGAACAACGTAACGTGGCCGACATAACATAAACAATTTACGTGTTTTACGTGGTACCGTAACGTAACCCTCAAGTACAATGCCCCAACACAATAACAACCCTCCCGACTCTCTTGGGACCAAAATTAATGTTTTGATCCGACCAGAGAAATGCAACAATAGCGCCCCCGTAACTGAAATATGTATTTATTAAATACAAGTCAAATCCAAAATATTTTATTAAAGCTACATCCCTTACAGAATTATTTTTGATGTGAACAATGTACCGCCTCTTCCTAAGGTGTTTTGTTACGGAGAAAGAAACTCCTTAACATATCTATATTAACATTTTTTATGTTAATATAGATTTTATTACAATGTACAATATACTCTAATAGAGTATGTAAATTTTAAAAACTTATGCAAATATGAAAAAAACGACTAACCGACTTATGTGCTACAAAAAGGCAAAAAAAATATGGTTTCTTATAAACACAGTACATAGTATCAAACATAAAAAGTAGAGTCGTATTGAGAACCTCCTACTTTTTTGATGTCGGTTCAAAATATGATATTACGTGCTATTCGTGCGGCTTCGCCTGCTAGTCATGTTTACCATAGCAAAAAGTATGCTGTGTGATACTCTAGATCATATCATCACCAGATCATCACATCTGTGTGTCAAATGTCATCCAAATCCTATCAGTAGCTTTTGTAACATAATAAAAAGTCATTCGTCTTCAAACTTTTGCCTTTATAATATTAGTAAAATAGACCTGATCTGATGAACGAGATGCTGGACATTGCAACGGTTCAACATACTCATAATATCTAGACTTATTAGATCCTTATATTCGCATTCGTTTTATGACGAGTTTAATATAGTTAGTTCTCTAATATAGTTAGTCATTAATATTGCTAGTTCTCTTCTTATGATAGGAATTTTATATAAGCTGAAGTACCCGTGCTTTGCCACGTGACAAAAAGTTTAGGTTTTATTCTCTAACCGTTGGAATTACATGAAAATTGATAAGAACCTTCTGAATAGAAAATTAAATGTTTACCTCGTATATGCCATCAAAAGATTGCTATTTTTAGCGTTCTATTTTTATTAAAAATATAAATAAGAATGTCTGAAAGGCTGTAGTGTCTCTAAAATAGTCCGTATCTTTAAATATCGAAATCAAAACTAGCCTATAGACTGACCAGTTAAATAAGCTACATCCGTGCAAAATTTCATGTAAATGGGACGAGTGGTTCTTGCGTGTTTGAGTATCACATATACACACACACATAAATATAGTTAGATATTAGATATAGATGGGTCATATTCAAGTACAAAAACTAAATGGGGACTAACGTGAACATTATTTGCTGGAAATCTTAAGTTATAAAGTGAACGAATTCTGATATTAAGCAAAAAAATCTATACTAATATTATAAAACAGTAGAGTTTGTTTGGTTGAACGGGCTAATCTCAGGAACTACAGGTTCGAATTGAAAAAATATTTTTGTGTTGAATAGTCAATTTACCGAGGAAAACTATAGGCTATATAACATGCTTTGTTTGTTTTTTATGTAGTAGCGGGTGAAACCGCTAGGCACAGCTAGTATAATATATTTATATATTTGCCGTTTTAGTAGTCTTTTTAATTTTTTCATTATTCTGTTTTACGGGCTAATTTTTAAAATGCCTAAACCCGTCTTGATATTTCATGTAGGATAAGGCAATTACAGTTATAGAACAGTTTTTTGCAGATTGTAGAACCGTGCAAAAGCTACCCGGACAGAGCTACGCGCTCGGTAAAATATAAAGCATCAAGTTTTATTATACACGATACAGGTGACTCAATAGTAATTTATTAAAGTGCCGATAAAACATTTATGCACCTTTAATGGTCTTTCATTATCAAATTTCTTACGGGCCATATTATCTACATTACTTTAATATGATCTACTAAAAAACTTAGGCTTTTTATTAAATGTACAAACTTTTTACGGTGGTGGTAGAGTGGCACTCAAAAAGAGATAAAGAACTCTTTTCAATCACTTTTGAATAAATGAGATATATTATTTATTTTATTTCAATTTCGAAAAGGATTAAAATCGTTTCTGTCTGCGCACTACGTTGGGACGTCGCGTATGAGTACGTACTACAATTTTATATCACAATAATACTTGATACTACGTAATGTAAGAAAAAAATACATACGTGTAGCGTTGCCTACAGAGTTGAAACACCAGCAGTTTCACTACCATTGAAATTATAACTACTTAAAATCATTGCGGAAAGAAACAGTTTATTTCCATATTATATTAGTATATAATATACCTAGTATGTTATGTTATATAAAAATCCCTCTTGATATACGTGAAATCATATTACATATATGAGATAATAAGCTATTTAAGAAAATTTCTTGTCATTGACTAGACGAGAGTGGAACACAATCTCAAATGACGCGCTTCTGAGCAAACGTGCAGTAAATACATACGTGAACCTTGACGATGTGCGTACGAGCAAACTTGCAGTATATAGTCTGTATATAGAAGTAGTATAAACAACGAAGTCACGCACAATTAAACAATCTTTTTGTGGACCCATTAATCATTTGAAAACAGGACCATTGTCATTATTGTCAAGCTTTATCTGATAATAATTTGACATTCTTGACTTCCTCGGATAATTAGGCAAATTATCAGCAAACAATCTGACAGCCATTACTGGGCAAATTATCCAAGTGGTATTATTACAGCGACAGTGTTTTCTACGGCCCTTTAAAATGACAAACACTGCAAAGGACCCTAAATGTCGCTATAAAATTTAACGCTCTAATCTGATGGTAATTTATCATGTCGTAGCAGCTGCATTTACAAATTAAAGTTTTTATGTAGAGTTGTGGTAACATTGCAAAATTACTATTTTATGTTAGTATATCATGAACGATTTATTTGTCCGCTTTATATCTACATACGTATGTAGGTATATTAGGACGCATAATCGTATATTTCGTATCGTATATTTGTAGACTAAAAATAATTAAATTAAATTTTGAAATCAGTTCGAAAAACTGGACAAGTTCATTATGCTATATCTGGTGTTATATTTTCACAGGTGTTTTTTTTATAGATTTACTAATTTCTGAGTAAGTAAGCTAGTTCTAAATATATGTGAGGACAAACAAATGTGAGGACCTTTAACCTAAGAAACGTCTATCTTTGATAAGTTTTTAAATTTATAGATAAGAAGGCATTTTTATTAAATATGAATAAAAAATGATGAATTATTCATCAATCTTAATATTAATATACTATTTTCTTTCTCTCAGTTTTATTTACTCAATGACGTTTTTATTTACGTAATATAAACATTATGACCTATTCCACTAGACGTCGCGTACATAAAGAATCTTTATTTTCAAATTACAGCTAAACTTTCCACTTCAGTATTTTCAAAAGGAAACCAACAATTGGGCCCTTCTAAAACTGTAGACCGTTCAAATGCAAATGATATTACTATATTATGGAGAGGTATTGTATCACACGTATCTTTCTTTTGTTCGGCTGTAATGACCCTTGTCGGCCAAATAAATTGCGAACACGGACGCGAAGTTCTGAACACGTTAAAATATTTCCCAACTTTAATGAAAGGCTGAACTGTCAGAAAGTTATGGTGCGGGAACGGTGGCAAAGATTTTAATTAAATTGATTCCTGGCATAGCTACACGGATAATCATAAATTTTAAATATAATGGACACGAGGTTCGTGAGAGCCTTTGCCCTTGTACGATGTCCGACAGTCAGAAAAAGGTTTACCTCTTTAATGATAGCATTAACCTATTATTTTTTTCCAAATTGGCTAAAACAAGCTGATGCTCACGACTTTGTTCGCATTGACTATAAACAAAATAATAAAAATATTTTACGTCTATTTAATCTCCTTAGGAGGGGATAATCGAGAAAACCTTTCATAGTAAGTGTCTACATCATAAAATGAATCAATTGTCCAAATTCGTGGACAATAGGTTCATTTTATGATGTAATTCTAGCTTTAGCTTTTAGTAGTTCAGGCTTTGTAATGCTCAATCAGAGTGTAAATATCTTTTTGCTTTATATTTTTAAAATATATATAAATATAT
The DNA here is from genome assembly GCA_018249915.1 of Cecropterus dorantes dorantes. Taxonomy (NCBI): domain Eukaryota; kingdom Metazoa; phylum Arthropoda; class Insecta; order Lepidoptera; family Hesperiidae; genus Cecropterus; species Cecropterus dorantes. The sequence goes on along the minus strand of DWLI01000897.1, from coordinate 7,086 downwards.
ATATTATGTATACACAAATATATTACGTCATTCATCTCTACATATCTTTGCTTAATTTCGGAAATTAAATGTGTTGCAGACATAACAAGCTTTAGCTTTTAGTAGTTCAGGCTATGTAATGATAAGTCAGAAGTGAACATTTTTTTCTTTATATTTTCGATTAAAAAATATATATATTATGTAACTATATGCCGCGTGTATAACACAACGAGAAACTACTAACACTATAGTATTAAACGTCAAACATTCAAAAATATATTACGTCATTCATCTCTACCTATCTTTGCTTAATTTCGGAAAGTAAATGTGTTGCAGAAAAAACAAATTTCAAATCAAAGTTCAAAGCAACCAGTTAATAAAATACCAATTATAATACTTTTTAATATAAGTTTTCCAATACAATTCAAATCGAGATATTTCTTCTTTGAAATTTTGAATTAGTTAAATATACTTTAATTTTATTAGATTTCTAAGACACACAAAAAGTAAACCTAACTTAAACTAAACAACTGAAATTTATTTCACTAACTTAGAATATTGAATTGAGGTAACAATTTTAATTTTCATTTAATTGAGAAGTAAAAACATTACGTAATTAAAAATCATATTATATAATAAAATACGGTAGAAAAAATTCAATTACTATTTTCACAATCCGAAAATTTTACAACCATGTTCTTTGTTTTTAGTTGACCACTCTATTTTATCAAAAATATGTGCCTATTTCATAATTATTACTTGCTAAAACAACGAATGGAAATATTGCGGAGAAACTTACATGCTTTGAGTTCTGTAGAAAACAGTTTACTGTGAACGAAATCTACCAATCTGTACTTGGTTCATGCAATAGCTTGTGTCCAAACCCTGTCATTTTGAGAGGAAACCCGGAACGGCAATGGTATAAGAAAGGATTATTAATAAAATGAAACGAGATGTTAACATCTCTCTCGTCAACTCATTGTCCCACTGCTGGGCACGGGTCTTCTCTCAGGATGATACAGTCTTAGGCCATAGTACAAGCGCGGCGCGGCCCAAGTACGAATTGGTGGACTTCACACACCTTTGAATACTCATTTTATTTTTTAAGAGAACCCTCATATGTGCAGGTTTCCGTAAGACGTTTTCCTTCGAAAATAAATATCTAAAAGAGCTAAAACGCTACGCGGGTCTTTGGCACATTCTAATTGTAATATATTTACCCAATTTGGAAACACGAAACATATATTAACCCCAACTGACATTAAAACACGCCGAGTTCACGTCGCTGTAATTCTCAAGATGAGATCACGGAGCGACCTATCAAGGTAAATGTCATACAAGTCAAAATGAGTATATACTGTAGGGCAGTGTAGGGTATTCTGGTGATTATGAGATGAAGATAGCTGTGTGTGTTTAATAAAGTATGTGAATAGCTGCATTACACGTAGGTACTTAGTAGTGTCTAGGATTTTCTCCGTCAAAGTGAAGCTTGCTACACGATTTTGCTTATATGCGCATTAACAAAAATGGTAATTACTTTTTTTTATTGACATGAATTGAGTCATAATGAATGAATACTAATTTACGTGATATTACGTAATATTTATATTTTAAGTGTTAAGGTGATGTTCATGTTGTGTATCGCAATTTGATATGATGATAAGACTCAAAATTTTCCGAAAAATATATGTGATCTTACATACCATGAAACATAAAACAGTAAAAAGAGAAAAAAATCTGATAGACCCCTTGTTCCACTTGAGAACAATGAAGACCGATGATAAATCGTATGAAATTTTTTATCAAAATTTAAACCTAAATGCGTGGAAGTTGCATGATATGTATAATAATAAAGGCAGTGAAAGCAAAGTGGTTCGACTCCGGTGGAAACATCATCTATGTCTGCCTTATAAAACAGTATTAAGCACGTCTGAGTTTTGGTTTGCAGTCGCTAAGAAAAAGTACTTGTACGTGGCATATCAACTCGACCCTCAAAAGTAGCAACTCATCTGTTGTCAACCTCTAATACAGTGTGACATTGATTATTTATAATTTTTTAAGGGCGACTATTGCCACCTACCGTTAGGTGGATTGTATACTTTTCTACTCGGATAATATAAAGTATGTGAGTGCAATTTACTCACGGCAATCGTGATATTTAACAATATAATAGTATTAAATAAAAAAATATTTCTGTAAAAATCAATTAAGCAATCACTGCAATCTATATCCAGACATTTTTTAACGTATATACCAAACTTAAGGTTTTATACATGCTCCGAAATAAAATTGTTAGCGTGATTCAGATGTAATACTTGGTACAGCGCCATCTAGTTGTAGCGCCGACAACAATTTTCGTAACTCATTTTTATTTTATCTAGTTTTCTAATCACAAAGATTTTAAAGAACTTTCACTTCAAAAGTATATTTAAAAATTTGCTCAACTCAACAAAAATTCTTCGTAGTGGAATTCATAATTACACAAAGACAATTAACGAACTAACTCAAAAGTCAACGTAGCGCACTGTCTAATAACCACTGCACAACACGATTCATCATATGCGTTCGTTAATGACACGTAATTACCGTCACTGACCACAAATTGCGACCATATACCTAACCTATATACAACTACTCTATTCCAGTGTCGACAAAATTAATTTGGGACACAAAGAAGCTTCGCTAACACTAATTGTACCGAATAATTAAACAGCGGAATATGCGTCATTTAATCAGAGTGAAATTAATGAACGTTAGTCAAATAAATTATTATTCTAGATTGAAAGATACGCTGAGATAGATAGACAAATTTCAACTTGGTCGTGGTCGAAAATCAATCTTGTTGGAGTTACTACGAGCCGTAATGACCACTAATAAGTGGAGACTTCAGGAGAGTGGTTTATGCCTAACGACAGCAGTATTTTCATTGCTGTGTTCTGGTTTGAAGGGTGCAGTAAGGGAGATATATCCGAAGCGTTCTTACTTAGTCCTCGGGAGTAGTAACACATCTGTGGTACAATCTCAGGTAAGACCTGATTTTATCTGGGGTTGATTACATATGTCCATCGACGGCAGCAGCCACTTACTATCAAGTGGACTGCAAGTTAATTTGCATGGTAATTTAACTTCCATACTACAAAAAAATGACTGTTTGCAAATATTTTTAGTACAATATAGTACTAGTAAACGAGCATGCAGTGCATCTGATGGGAAGAGGCCACTGCCATCCATGGACATCTGTCAACAATTTCAAATGACATTTAAGTCCTATCTAGGGACAAACAGCGTTGCTATCACTGAAAACTAAGTTAAAAAGCCCCTAATAAGTATGTCTCTCATGTTACTACTATTCTATATCAAAAAATATCTAAATGCGTATTAAATATATTATTATGATACTATTATTATTTCCGATAAAAATATAAAACGGTAATAATGGTTTATGGGTATTTTAATTAATGAATAAGTAAGCCCGCGTAAATTAGGTAAAGTATTTTGTCTACAATGGTGAAAAGTGCCATTCGTATCGAGTTGTTCGTCTAACGTTGATGAGTTCTTGTTTACATTCTTACGTCGTAACATAAACTTTTATTTGACTGTCCTAAGCCGATTCCGCTCCAATAAGTGTGGGGAGACCCTCACAAACAAGAGTGAAACACGGTAAACTTTTCTCATAATTCGTTATAAAAAGCCAGCTTAAGAGGATCTTGAGTAAATCTTTGATATAGTAGAATGTCGTTCTAAATTCAGCAGGAATGCCTACGGAAACGAGCTAAAGTCGTTTGAAAATCTGTCATGAAAAGTAAAAAAATGTTGTATTTTCGTATTTTTATTGCTAAAGTTTTTATTAATCGACGGTATTAGAGCCAGTGTAGTTAGAATAGAGAGGTATTCTTACAATCGCCACATCTATTTCTAACGTGAAAATATTCTTACATTTCAGAATTTGCATTGAATGCCGACTGACTTATACATGAGGCGACCATTTTAATCCTTAGAAGTGGCAACACAAGTGTGGTCAGCATTAGGAAGAACTCCTGTTCCTTAAGGAGTTTGTTGCAGATGACCATGAGCAACGACCACTAACCATTAGTCCCCATATGGTGCTCATTTGGTATATACTTCAATCTTGTAAATTTAATCTTATCATTAATAAATATATAAATTATAATAAAACTATAGTTATTTTTAACTTACGTACTCAGATTTTGTAGCAAAACACTTTACTTACACGTAACACTAACTTCTTTAAACTTCCAGTACAGTTTAGACGTGGAACTCGATTTAGTCTCGGGATATTTCAAAACACTATACACTCACTAGGAGGAGAGAAATTTGCATGCAAAATTGAAAGTGACAGGCTTTACAGAGGACTAATTAAAGTGTTTTAAGTTATAAGAAGAAATGAAATACGTTTACAAATAAAGCTGATTTGCAAAGCTGGCAGCCACGAGTCTACGGAACGTAGTTTAACCTAGTTAGTTCGTACGTTTCAGGCAACAATCTGTTGCGCTAAGAGGACTAACATGGAAATTCATTCGTATTTATATTTTTTTAAATCTAGGTGTATGATTTTAGACCAATATTATCGCATAATTGATACATTTTAATATTTTACAAGTACTTAAGATATGCGATTTTTAAATTTATTCTTGTAAAAATAAATATTTATTATTATATTTTACGGTATTTAATACTTTTTCTTGTAAAAATTGAACAAACGTAACCTAACATTCGTTTTTAATCGAAAAAACGCTATTAGTTCCAATAACACTTTTAGTTTCGTAAGGTCGATAAAAATTAGTCAACATCGCAGGAAGAGCTTAGCACAACTCTACTAGAAAAAGTTGGAAACACTCTTCGAATATTGTATTGGAGAACAATTGCTGATGGCAAGATATAACACTTCATAATAATCATATCTAATATTATAAATGCGAAAGTTTGTCGAGAGGTCTTAGTCTTTGTTACTCTATCACGTAAAAATTCTGTTCAATTCAAATTTTGTGAAATTCTGTTCAATCACTAAAATTTGGCACACGTATAATTTATGACCTAGAATTAACACATGTGATAAATATAGGTACTTATTACCGTGGTAAACTTGAAGGAAGCGGTGGAAGGAACCCTTCGATCGAAAACAACCAAGAATCATAAATGGTAAAGTAACTAAAGTAAAATAAAATAAACATAGGCTTTGCGTGATGTAGCCTTACTTAAACTTAGCTTTTTATTAATTTATAAAGCCCCTAATTACTTTACACGGACCTAAAAACCAAGTAATGAATAGAATAACCAAATTTAATTATACGTTTACTACTTTTTCTAACAACCGTAGTGTACACAGCAAACATTAAGAGGTTCGGAACTTCCGAACAAGTTCGAACACCTGTGTAATTTCATCGTACAGCGCGTTAACTTCATTGGCAGCAATTTTGTATCGAGTTATTTTAATTAAGTGAGCAAACTCGCGCCAACAACACAATTTGGGCAAGCTCTAACGTATTTTATGCATTTACGAACCCAGATCATAATTTATTTAAATCGTAACAGAATATTCTATTTGGTTGTAGACTATGTGAAATTTTTAATCGTACTTTTGCCGTTTTCAGTATTTTTACGCTATGTATGCATTCATAAATTGTACAAATCAACCATAGATAAATTAGAAAGGATATTATTCAGGGCACTATTTTCTACCTATGAAAAATATTGTTAAACGCTTCTATGAGCTTTTATATAACATTGAATTAGCAAAAGAATATGCAGTCTATCTGATACTAAGTGGCCACAGCCGCCCATGGATTTCTGTAATCAACCCCAGGTAATAAAACTATAACATTCTTGCCTGAGGACAGCTCCAGATGAGTTGCTACCCCTGAGGATTAACTTGGAATGCCGTTGATAGACTTTTTAGACCAGACAATAACGCTTTACTCTGTTGTCATTAGGCAGAACATATTTTATTTTTTGGCAAATCACTGCTGGTCCGTCGAGGGATGATCCATCTTCCCTTTAACAAAGCTGTAGCTACACCCATGAGATGGTCAACTTAAAATTGATTTTAAAGACGAAATAAATATTTCCGTACTTTAGTGAACACTAACCTAAGAAATAAATATACTGTTTTAAGTGAACATGAGTTTTAATAGCTTTGGAAATAGTGAACACGTATGAACACCTGCGCCGTGCATGTTAGATTTATTGAGTACAATTTTACGAAGTTATAAAAATCCAAATTATCGGTTTTTACGTTAATACTGACGTATTGCTAAATAGAATGTTTAGCTACAGTAGTTATTGGTTATCTATTATACATTTTTAATACGTTTTTAGTGTATCTCTTCAATAAAATCAATTAGAATGTTTTCTTTATAATATGGAAGTAACAAAAACAGTCTACCTGATGTAAAGTGGCCACTGCGGCCCATTGTCATCTGCAATTAAGTAAGATCAAAGTCTTATCTGAGATGATTGAACCTCTGAGGACTATGGAACGCTTCGGTTAAGTATATTATTATTATCGTGTACTGTTTTTATAAGATTTCAGCAGCATTCAAGTATGCGTTTACATGATGGTATATGGCTATTGCTACCCAATTCATCTGAAACCAGCTACATATAGAACGGAGGTCCCACCCTCATCGCCATTTATGATTCAACCGACGTCCAAACATGTTTGTCCAAACACACCATAAACGCGGCATAAATATTAATTCTTCAAATATTGAACAATATAATAAATGAATATTGTATAATATCGTACCAAGAATCTATAGATTTAAAGGTTAAAAAATGAAATGATAATTTTATTTGCTCAATTCAGACGATATTTAGTTGTCTAAGATTTAAACGCCTATTTAAGTAAAATATATGTTAAGTCGAATAAAATAAACTTTGAGGAACCACGTTAACTTATTTTAGTCCCTGATAGGTACTTTTTTATATTTTACGTACATTTTTTACGTTAAAGTGTACATAATTTATGTCAATCATGTGAATCAATCGACTTTCAACTCACAAAAACTGTCTATAAGCATATATTTGGTTTGGTTTCATATGTAGTTACAATATTATCAATCCCATATTCGTAAGCAAAACACGGAG
>DWLI01000896.1:0-17894 GCA_018249915.1 Cecropterus dorantes dorantes | reverse complement strand
TAAGAGTATAACATAGGACTCCATAAAGATTTCACTTTGAAAAACCTACGATGCTGACATATATACTACTTATTCAAGTTACTTTCGTAAAAGAAATAGATATAGTCCCCTAGTAGAAGTGGACTAATAAATAATTAAACTGTTGGCCACTATTACAATTTTTATTTTAATAAAGTAGTAAACCCTTTTCCGGTTCTACTCCGGAACCATCATCACCATATCTATTTTTGTCTAATAACAACAGTATTAAGGGCTGCTGTGTTCTAGTCTGAAGGGATTGGTGGAGAAGGAGATGGAGTAATGGAGACATACTTATCCGAGGCGTTCCTACCTAGTCCTCCGCATCTAATATAATACTAACTTATGTGAAGATGCAGTCACTGGTCTAATATGCAAAAGGTTTCGGGTCATATGCGTGATGAAGCAGACAGGTAAAAAAAAATACGAATAGATTCTTATCCTGAGGGTTTATGCGTATTTAAGATTTTTTATTATCAGTTTGAAAGATTAAACGAGCATGCATTATTTAATATAAATGTGTTTAGAGCAAGACTGGATAAAAGATCACCGTGAAGAAATACTACAGTGAAGTTAAACTGAAAAACAATAAGTTAACTGCAATGGAGCTGCGCGGAAACTCTAGATAATTGCAATTTTCATTTTCCCAGTCTTGATTCGACATAAACTTCGTTGGAGCAATAATTGCTTGAGCTTTAGTCGACCTCTTTAATTATATCTTTAACTGTCATAAAAGTAACTAAGTTAAATCTAATTTAATATGTGATAATGACACTTGAAGTTATGTAGACTTAGCTCCACTTAGATTCTCTAGGTATCATGAACACACTACATGAAACGAAATGGTAAAACCAGAATAGTTTGAACAGGTAAGTACCACCGCCATACCTATTTTGACGACCCGCGTGGCGGAGCGGTCACCATACCGGTCTGACACGCAATGGGTTCCGGGTTCGATCCCCGGCCAGACAGACATCTGAATGATGAATTTAGATTTCTGTTCTGGGTCTGGGTGTTTGTGTATTCGTCTTTGTGTGTCCATGGCACCCGCGACACAGGAGAAAATTCTAGTGCGGGGCTATGTGTGTAGAATGTGTAGAATGCGTATTTTCAGCGCGTAGCAGTTCTAGCATTTCGGTGGAAGGGTATATCTGCCGGCTCACTTATATGTATTTGAGAACTTAAATCTAATTGAATATATGATAATAACACTTGAAGTTGTCTACGTTTAGCTGCACTTGGATTCTCTAAGTGCTATGACCACACTACATAAAATCAAGTGGGAGGTACGACCGCCATACCTATTTTCAGCGCGTAGCAGTTCTTGCATTTCGGTGAAAAAGTATGGTTGCCGACTCATTTATATATGAAGCGACAAGCGGAGTAGCAACGCATCTGTAATAGACTTCATATAGAAAACCTTATATATGAATTTACTTACATATGGACATATACGGGAGATACTAACCACATACCATCAGGTGGACTGCATGGTCGTTTCCTACTTTAATCTAATAAAAAACAGTCTCGGGACGCCTGGCAGATGTGCAGCATCGTGTTCGTACAAGTAATATGCATAATAAACAAGATTGCAAGAACTAAATATATAGCATAGTGAAAATAACGCCATCTAGGAACAGTACCCCGCAATAACGAACTGACACCGGAGCCCGCATAGATTTGTTCGCCACTTAATAGTTCCAGAAATATATAACAGATGGAGCTATACCGGTCGTCACGGCAAGCCTCGCCACACCAATAATTTGGTTTAAGTGCAGCTATAATGTTTCATATCAAAAAAAAATAATGAACACTTTGAATTGTAACAGATTAAAATGCAAAAGTAGCAAGTTTACAGAGATGTAGCACCGGCTAAAGTTATTCCATTTGCTTACAAACGGAACATCGTTTCCGAAGTCACGCGAACTTTTTCAATAAAATGCCAGTAATAGGCATTGCACGGTTTAACAAGTTTATTGGCACCCATTCGCCGTTTATTGCGACAATTGCAATGAAAATAATGACCTATTCGATGTCCGGAGTGAATACGGATATTTCAGTCCTTTAAAAAATAGACTCCGGGATATAAAAATGATCGTGTTTGTTCAAACGTGGAATAATATTGATGGACGCAATTCACTTTAATATGCAGGGGTGAAGTTTTTAAATGTCGCAAGTTTTTTTTTTATTTATAATTAAAATCAGACAAATCCATATTTATTAAGTAGATATGTTTAAAACAAACAGATTGAGTGTTAAGAGATTAAAAAAAACATTTGTTAAAAGTTCGGGATATAATATTACAGAAATTTTTGATTAAAAAATAACTTTTCATTCTCGTGTTTTAAATGTGGAAGATTTCTTTATAACTTGAGTATATTTTAAGAAGAAAAAAATTAATAGGAGTTCCTAAGTTCCATTAATTTCATCTGTGATTTTTATAGAGCTTTAAAATCATTACGTTTATTCCGAAAACTCCATACTATATATCTCCATATAAGGATAACTTTATATGTCGTCAAATTCTTTGAATATCTGGCTTCGTAATTTCGTGTCTACATCACAATAGTAACGGAATAGTACATGATGAATGAATAGAAACGATCCTTACCATCTAGAGCTATCTTATATCAATAGCAGTACAATTGACTAGCCTTTACAAGCAAATTACAAGTTATTTCACAAAAGAGTCAGTTAGCGTCCTAATAAAACGCAGCGTAAAAAGCATCCAGATACTTGAGCGAAATTGTATTTGTTACATCGTAACAATGCACATGCAGTGCATTATCCACCCGCTTGCTTTACTCGGAGTTGCCTTCAAAGTTAAGCACTCGAGCTCTCAGAATATTGGAAATAAACTTTTACAGTAAACACACGAACTCTTTCGAGAATCATACTCTTGTCGTTTCTGTACTGAGCCGTAGCCGGAGCATTGTTTACTTTTCGCGTTAAACAAGTCTTGTTATAAACTCTTGTTTGCTCCTAGTTCTTAGACGTTAGGAAGTCCGAAGTGACAGTAAAGTTTTGAAGTTAATCCAATTATAGTCGCTATTGTATTGTATTCGAGAGTAGGATGCTGTTTGAGTTTATGCTTTTTATAATGCTGCAACTTAGCTATTGAAGAATAATGATTATCGGGAAACTTCTCGTGATTGTAATATGGAAATGTTCCGTTCTCGCCTTTATTACAGTGTTTTGGCTTGAATAAATATATATTTTTTTAATATGACAAACTAAGAGCAAACGAACATACACTCCACCTGATGGCAAATAGTCATCGCCACCCATGGACATCTATATTCCACATAGAACAGAGGTTCTACTTGAAGTCAATATTAGACACGTCGCCTCGAGCTTAAATTAGTCGGCATCCACACCCTTCCAACGAAACTTTATATAACCTTAGGTCTTTTTTTCGAGAAACCTTCATAAGGTACCCGACGCCGTGGGAGCGCCGCCTAGTTTTGTAGGATTTTTACCACACTAAAAGACTCCCTGGTGGCCGTCCTCAGTGAAACAAAGAGAAGTCCTCTGAGCGCATTACCCCATCAGGCTCTGACTAGGTGCGCGGCTGGGGCCACCGCACCGTCTGGTCTTTACACCAGTATGCGACCATACATACCACCATCCTTCCAAAGGTCACCTGGCTGGATTCGCCCCCTTTTAGTCGCCTTTTACGACAGGCGAGAGATACCATATTCTGATCCTGGAAGTACAGGGACAACGCCTTTAAGCCTGTATCGATTATATAATAATAATCGATTATTATAATCAAAATAAAATTATTCAATGTACATTTTAAAATCAAAAGCAATACCAACGCCGTGTTTTCTAAGTCACTTGAAACTTGAACTAGACTGCCGAAGCGGTATCTCCCGAAAGTTATAATGAGTATTTTAAATTCAATTTTTGGAACACTATATGAGAAATTTCCAAGATGCAGTGACTGCCTGCTGGGAAATCTCTGACAGAAATTGTTTTGAAATGGCCCGCTTAAAACTTGGCTGTGCTCGGAGACAAGATTAGTGAGACAATAGTGTGTCTTATGTTTGCCCCACGCCCCGTCTCACATTATATTCGGAGACGTCACTCTTCCTGCACAAACAAAGCAACGAGCTTAAATATTTATAAGTTATTATTTCAAGTGCATTCCTACTTTAAGTGCCACTTAAATTATAAAGATTCTAAACTTATCTAAGGACATTTGGAACGTTTATGTGTCAAGCGGATTACAATTGAAATTATATATTTATTTTCAACTGATTATAAAAATCATAAAATAGATCTTATAGTTTACACATTGGTATACCTGATGGAAAGAAATCACTGTCACATATGGATATTTCCAAGAGTCGCCTATACATCGCCGGTTTTAAAGGAGCAAATTTTACACCATTTTTGGAAAGCTCCATGTTATAGCGCTCGGAGAAAACTTGGAAGGAAGATCCTTCCACATCTTGTTTATCCTCTGCAGAAAAGAATTTGCAAACCGAACAATGAAGGACCGCCAGTTGGTGCCCATGAAACTTCATCCTTCGGCGCGTGGTGCGGTGGAAAAATGATCACGTAGGTACCAGACAACGCTAAGTTCCAATATTACAATAATAATTGATTATTACTATTATATGTTAATTTAATCAAATCTATAACTGGATCATTCGTGATAAAAGGTATATTGTAATAAAAAAAACATTTTAGATTTTTTTTTAGAGCCGTATATTTTTGTTTTGAAAATAAATGCGAAGGTCATTTACGAACGATGATGATGTTTAAGATATAAAATTAGTTTATAGTTAATTGTATGTCTGTTATTGTTAATCTTTGAAATGGATTATCCTACTTTGACGAACCTTTTTCCAGCAAGGATGAATTTTGTCGAGTCACGTATGATACTTTTTAAGTCTCTTGATAAAGTATAAAAGCTTCCAGAGGGATGAAACAACCACATACCATTCGTTATTAAAAAGAGACCGAACATTCGTGTAACACGTCTGCTATTTATGATTGTATAAAAATGATTTACGAATTATAACATAATTAAGTTCAAAACATTGCGTGTGCACTTTACACACGTCAGAAGAGTTTCTCTTAATGGTAATCTGTACTAATATTATAAAGCAGTAGAGTTTGTTTAGTTGGACGGGTTAAATTCAAGAACTACTGGTTAAAATTTAAAAATTATTTTTGTATTGAATATTGCATTTATTGAAAAAGCCTGTTTGTTTTTTTTTTCTTACTTAGTAGTGGGTGAAACCGCATAGGACACCTAGTAAATAATAAAACATTTCTGAGCATAAGGGTATTAAGATTTACAAATGATATTAAGGTTATTTCAAAAATCAATAAAGAAATCATTACGCATATACAAAACTTGATATTTTTCATGAGATTGATTGAAGTAACAAACAAGCAAGCATCCCTCTGTCGTAAAGTAGTTACTGCCACCAGTGGACGTCTGTAAGCAACTTCAAATGAAAAAGGGCCTGTAAAGTCGATCACAGGCGCATTGCTACTCCTGAGGACCTCACCTCATCTATGTATAAGTCACTTCATCAATGTATAAGTGAACCGGCAATTACACCCTTCCACCCTAACGCAAGAATACCTTCACGCTAGAAATAGGTAGAGGCATAGGTGGGTAGAAATAAGTAACGGATGTACCTCCCCGGTCGAACTACACTGCTTCTACCTACCAAAACACAAGCCACGGAGTAAATTATAACTGTATAAATGTATGGATACAGCGCCATCTAGTTGCAGCGCGAACAACTGATTTTGTAATGCATTTTCGTTTTATTAAATTATATGTTAATATTAGTAATCAGCCGGGTATCAACGGCATGAAAAAGATCCGTATACATATCCGCAACTTTTTAAGCGGATCTCAAACGGATCTTTTATACCTATTATCCAAATCATGTTACTTATAAATTCATCATATGTACCGAATTCAAAATTTACATAGGCGGTATACTAATATTATATGTTGGTACATACAATTATGTACGTTGCAACGATAGAGAAAAACGTAAACAATGATTGTTACATGGAAACGTAATAAACTCGTACTAAGAGCACAACCAGAAACATGTTAATAAAGCAACTGTCGCTTCAAGGACACGCACATAACGTAAGAGAATCTGTAAGAAAGTTGAGATCCGTATCCGCGGATCTATTATTTTAGTGAACCGGCACATCACTAGTTTTTATATATAATGTTTTATAAAATATAGATTCTATTCAAAAGGTACACGCGAAACACTAGTTTTCTTCAAACACTAACCACAGATCGAGACTCAACTTCGTAACATTACCTGGACTGGTTAATATTACCTGGATAATAAACGCGGCACACTAACTAGCTAAAACTAGTTTGCTTATCTAAACACTACTTAGGTACCTATGTAAAAGTTTGCACTGTCATTCCCTACACAAAAATAACCGATAGTGAATTGTCCTGATAATTTGACGAGTGCATTTGACTGTAGCCATATTTCTTCTACCACTTTTCAGATATTTAAACAGCAAACAAACATTCAATCCACCTAACAGCAAGTGGCCATTATCACCTATCTGTAACCAAACCAAACTCAGTGGCGTATCGTGGGTTTATGCCGCCCGGGACGGAAATTTTGGTTGGCCAAAAAATGCAAATTGACCAAAAAAAAAGATCGCCAAACCTAATGCTGCCGCCCTCTAAGTAGAGGTCATTTCTTACAAAAAAGTACTTACTGTATATTATGAAGAAAGGAAATTTTACCGCCGCCTAAAAAGTGACGCCGAGAACCCGAGCTAAGATTAGAGACTTACCTGAGGTTAGCCACAGATGGGTTGCTATTACTGGGCGTCTAAGTTGGAATGCCTCGTATAAGTATGTCTCCCTTAGCACACTCTTTCAACCGGAACATAGCAACGCGTAATACTCCTATCATTAGACAAAAATAAGAGTGGACCAGAGTGAAACCACAAAGAGTTGCAGCACCTTCTCTTATAACAACAGTTTTAATGAGCTTTGTTTATTTCTTTATAGGAATATATTTAACGGTACATATGTTTTATTGGTTTTTTGCATTTGTTTCTCTTATTTTATTGAATTTGGAAAACTTACAGCTAGCATAGTATAATAGTAAAAGTAGTAGAAAGAAAGCCATTTAAAAGTTTCCACGCATAAAACACATAATAATTCTATGAGAAAACAATTCAAAAGACAAATACAATCTTAAGTAGTGAGTTGGACAAACCAAACAACAGCAAGTTAGACAAACCATGATTAACTAACATGACAAATAAAATAAATTATTCGTTACCTTAGATTTAAGATTAGATTCGCTGGAGTGAAATAGATCTTAGTCAACGGTGCCAGAAATTTCGTTAAATGATCTGTGTGATCGTGAGAAAAATGAATTTCGTCGATATTTTGATTTTACAAGCGAAACTGATAAAAGGACTAGATTTCGAAAACTATGGAAAATTTATTTTGCTTAATAGTTCAGGATAGTCACAGATTTATTTTTATTTATAATATATTTTTAGTACAAGTAGGCTATGTGTAGTAAATACCAATACCACCAACTTAAGACGAGGAATGACTTACATAAAGAGTTATTTACAACAACTGTTAATTAAAATTCGTTGAAGCAAACTAGAGCTATTAAGGTAAGCAAAATTACTTGTTAATGTCTAAAATTCTGGAAGTTTGAACGTTGTAACAGTTTTTCACTTGTCAAACACATTTCACGACTTCAGCCTCAGCTAGTAAATAAGATAAATGCGAAAGTGTAAAGAAAAGTGTACAGACGTGATAAATTAGCAATTTTACATTAATTAACTTTGAACTCCATATTTTCTGTATCTCCTTATACAAAATGCCAACCATTCGTATGTAGTTAATTGTAAGCCATCGACTAAGAAAACTTTACTCAAACTAGTGTTATTTGAAAATAAAATAAATTCTTTTATTTTTTGTTTACAATATTAAAAATTGCGTTAGCTTGATGGCTACTACAAAAGGTTGTTGAAGAAGATATCTCTGGAATGCTTAATAGGGTATAACCACGAGCTTCACCAATGTATGAAGAGCCTAACGTCGTCAAGAACATAAAATTTGGATGTATATGAAGGACCGGACATGTGGAAAGGATGAATGAAACCCGAGTACTCAAACGTCTACTAAATGGTTCGCAAAACAGGTGGAGAAACCGACAAAGGCCAACATTCAGGTGACTAGATGGAGTCGTGCATGACCTCAAATCTCTGGGCTTGACAAGATGAATGGAAAAAGCCAAAAATACGTCGAACTAGAAAAATATTTTAGATCAGGCCAAGGCTCACTCGCAGCTGGAGCGTCTTAGGTGATGATACTTAATTTATTTATTAGCTTTGGTGACCTTTTCTTCTTAGTCGTCGTTATGTTTTTTCTATTACCCTGCAGTACCAAACGAACATACAGTCCACCTGATAGTAAGTGAGTAATCACTTAACATCCTGCCATACCGGCCATCGACATCTGTAAGCAACTTCATATAGAAGAGGGGTTCTATCTGAAGTCAATCACAAATGCGTTGCTACTCCCGAGGACTAAGATAGTCGCCTCATATATACCTAAGTGAACCAGTGCAGAGACACGAATGTCAAAGACAATTTATATTTGGCGACCGTTTCTTTTGGTCTTCAATTTAGATTTTGTTTTTTTTTGCTGATTAACAATCTTAAATGGGTGGGCGGCGAAATCAGCTTTGTCCCCGGGCGGCATCAACCCACGCTGCGTCACAGGACCTTTGGCAATGATCAGTCCCGAGTTACAAATTATTTCTGATGGCCCTGACATCACAATTAAAACTTTATTAAGAAAGGCAATTTCAAATGCATGTTTACAGCTTTTATGACACATATTGTTAGTTATATACTTCCGGCTCCATTATTGATAGCTGTAAATCCGCTGATAACCGTAAACTCAAACAACTAATAAATTAAACCCTATTTTATGTACTTTTGATTTTGAAAAAAAAAAAAGAATTAAAATGATGATAACATTTATATAATTATTTGAACATCAATGGATTCAAAAGAGCACTATCTTAAACAAGGTTTAGTTTTCTCCTCTCTTCAGATTCTTAAAGACATTATTCTCTTATTCTATCTGTAGTGCAAAGACAATCGAATTACTCGCTTAAGTCTGCACAGTGGCCTAATGTAATCCCGGGTTTTAACGCAGTTTGGATCACGCGATCCCGGCCTTCAAGTGTAAGATTAACGAAGTGTCCCGGGACTGCAGGCTTCTCACATTATGCGCGGGATTAGATTAGTGAAGCGGTCGGCAACCTGCGGCCCGCGATTTTCTCCTTGCGGTCCACGGATCTCCCTAGAGCTTCTTGCTTTCCTAGAACCGGTATTTTCGACGTTGTTTTTGGAGACGGTGTTCTTATGCCGTTATTTTTTATAGATAACTTTTTTTCATCGTAAAATTTCAAAGATATCTTTCCGCTATTACGCAACTCAGGTTACTAGTACACGGGCGTGCGTTATCAAAAGGTTCCCGACCGCTGGATTAGAGTCTAATCATTAGAAGTGCTGTCGCTATAGGTAGGTACATAATAATGTGAGATGTTACATCCGGGTACATTTTTGCTAAATGAAAAATCTTGTTACAGTGCCCTAGAAGTAATTAAAGTCACAGTAAAAAACCTTAGGTTTGCAATTAATTGACTTTATGATTTTTTTTCTATCTCGAAATTTAAAAGTAGCTGGCTTACTATACATATAAATCTATATTAGGAGTCCCTGTTCCATGAAATACGACTAGACGAATAGAAAGATTAAAAAAAAACACAAACAAAACTTTACTCTGATTAACAATTACATACAAAATGTAAACTAAATGTATACAAAAAATGCTGAACAAAAAAAAATAAGTCATATATGATATCGATTACATATGAGGTGCTTTCACAACCTTCAAAACCAGAGTACATTTGTTGTAAGACAGAAATAGGTGTAGCAGTTGCGCCTTTGAAGCAGTCACGATGACTATATATCACGATGTGTATATATTATATATGTGTTTCGCTCCGTTATTTTTTTTTATAATATTGATTTATAAATTATTTTATTGTATTTTTAACTTTGCTCTATGTTTTTAACTGTGGGGAGTCATGCTTGTTGGCTATTATGGATCAGATCTTCTTGACCAAGTATTTAGATACTGAAATTTTTAAATACTTAGTCGTCTTGCGACCTCGCATATCACAAGATATACAATAGTAAAAGCAAAATTCTGATAATTTATCTCAATATAAAAAATTAAACAATAATGACGCACATACCTTATTAACGATTACTTCTAGTTTGCCGCATAGTAAGTCGCCCATGTGTTGAACCAGGCACCATGGAGGACCAACGTCTAAATAGACGTTTTATAACATCACTTATTAGGTTAAACTGCTGAAAAATAATATTTTGTTACATTAAGAATTTTAATTCTCACAGAATTCATCGAGAATATAATTTTATTCTATTACTTTTCTATATCTTCAGAATGCTAACATTGATACCGAGCTACCAAATTAATACTGCTCTTACTTCTTCTTACTAATATTATTAATGCAAAAGTTTGTAAGGATGGATGTGTGTTTGTTTCTCTTTCACTTAAAAATAATGACTGGATTTGAATAAAATTTGACAAACAGATAGTTAATGACCTGAAGTAGCTGATAGGATCCTTTTTACTGTGGTACGTAACCCAAACGGGCGAAGCCGCGGGAAAAGCACGTAAGTACACATAATAACGTAGGTATTTACATATTAAGCTATACTGCCCATTATTTAAAAATACCAATAAAATATAAATATTTTAATAAAAACACATGAACGTGCAATTTATCAGTTGAATCATAGGCTATGCAACAAAGTGACCAACCGTTACAATAACACCCGGCTGAAAGAAAAGAAGCCAAAACAGGAAAAGTAAAATTTAAAACTAAACTGAAGTTTTCATTAACGTCAGTGTCAAACACAGATGTTATGACAAAAAAAGTCAAAAGGTTATGTTTTCGATAATTGCAAAAATGCGTAATAAATGAAATAAATCTAAGTTTTAATAAATAAATATTTAACTATAGTAGTAGTATGGCTTTGAATTTAAAGCCCAACGAATTGTTGCGACGCATTCACAGTTCGTGGATTCGTAGTTACTGTGAGTACAAATCAATTTACGAGCGCCATGAAGCAGGGAGACAGCCTCGCACAGTTCGCGGGGAGGAGTACCCTGAATGGCGAAGACCGTGGATCCAGCGCGATGGTGAATGGACCAGCAAACTATCAATTTTCGTCGAAAAAAATCCCAGTATGAACATACTCACGTCCATGCAACATTTACCGAATCTAACTTTCAAAGACGTTCGAGATTGGTGGCAGCGTATGAAAATCGTTCAGGAAATTCAAAATCAGAAGTATCTACCCGAACGAGTGACGTCACTGGGCTCCAACTTAGCGGCCGTTCACTTCTTCACATATCGTCAAGCAGCAGTGAGGTGTGTTATGTACAAAACTAATAGTTGAACCCTATTATCACTCTAAAAAGTTATCTTATAAAAAAAAACTATATGTGTCCATGGCAACCGCGACACAGGAGAAAATCCTACTGCAGTGCTATGAGTGTAGAGTGTGTTTTTTTAACCCCTATGTGAAAAGCCACACCTAGCTCATTGTTGACTTTTGAGCTCTTGTTCACTTTGAGGTCTATGGCAACTGAGCATGCACCTTCACTTATGGTATGCACTACATACCATCAGTTATACATGGACATCTGTAATCAACGGCACAAGATGTTAAGACTTCTACCTGAAGTAACCTAAATGCATTCATACTAGAATGCCTCAAATAAGTATTTCTTATTTTTCCTTACCACACTATTTAAACTACAATACAACAGCATGTAACTCTGCTTTTATAAGGTCATAATAAGTATGATGTTGCATCCCTGTAGTCGCTCAACAAAGGAACAATCAGTTAAAAGATATTTCATTAAAAGTTTTATAGCTAACACAATTTTCAATTTTCAGACTGAAAGATGCCAAAACCTGGATTGCAAATGACCCGGCCACGCTGGAGAAACTCCCGGATACCTATAGAGAAGGCTACTTTGTGGAGGCTGTCGATTGCACCACCTTCCATCACGGTGGCATCCGATTTGAAGGTATTCAGAACTTAAGTGGTCTGAATTTTCTCAAATGGCTATCATTAAGAAATAATAAATATGTAGATGTATGGTGTATTGACCGTCTTGCTGGTCAAAATGGTAGAACCATAGAATATTTAGATCTATGTGGTTGCAACTTATGTGTGGGAGGAGTATTCGCTTTAGCAAGGATGTCAGCACTAAAATACTTAGTTATAACCGATCCTGGGGATAATGTAGAACTTCAAGCTGCTTTGTCAATGCTTGAAGAACATAATCCGAAATTGCTAATTAAAATTGAAGAACCGGAAGAAATTACTGAACAAAAGTAAATAAGGTGTATATAGTTAGTAAATATTTATTGAAGTTTTGTTTTTCTTTCATTTGTAAAGAACTTACTTAACCTCCAACATAATTAAGTTTGCCAAATAGTCTTCTACTTTGAAATGCTTGTTATTTGACTTAAATTTTAAACAGAATTTATTCATTTAAAAATTGCACAGAAATATTTAATTGAGAGATTTTGCCAAACATGCATAATAAAAAATATTGTTATAAAAATTACTACATCTATTAATAGTAAATATATGAAATAGACATTTGGGTATAAAATTATTTGCCCAAAGATATAATTTTCCAATTTCAAATCAAATTGTAATACACACTATGGTTAAAACTTTTGGTGAAATGTAGGTATAATATTCAATTTGAAATAAAAGACTCATGTGTTTTCGAGGTTTTTATGTTTTAACATAAGTTCGTACAATGATCCAATATGCTTGAACAATCTGTCCACATTGCTATGGTTGGTTGCCTAATATTCACATTCGGTGAATTTGTTTCCGATCCTGAATACAATGTCTAAGTTACGGTGCTATTATTTATTGGTCCATTATTTGGATTCATAAATATTCAAAAAAACTCGCTTATGTCATAAATGATGATGGTTTTTCAAATATTTCTCTTGCGATCCGTTTGTCTAATTCAAACTAGTATACATTAAATTGAACACTTAAATCTAAATAAACCTTCTAAACAATATATTTACATTTACGCCATTTTGACTAAACAATTAGACTAATGCCTTATTTAGAAGAAATAAATAACGAATATGAAATGCTTCATTTAAAATGTCCTTTTGAAATAATTGCTAATATTTCTTAAAATATAACATTATAACTCGTTATATGCAACAAAGTTAACTCAGTCTAAAGTAACTGCTTATTACCCATAGATTATTGACTGACAAAGCTCAGGATGTATCCATAGACAAAACACATATCAATATTTAATTCAGGCAATTTTTCTATGCTAAGGTCTGAAAGTCAATAAGGCACTAGTAATATGCAGCATTAAGATTTTCATATTTGTTATTATACAAACACGCTAAAGACATTCACTCAAAACTCAACATTTTCGAAATTATAACATCTCAACAAGAGGCAAACTCAAAGAAATGGACAATAATTAAAGCAAATTGAAACATTACTACAAACCATTATAAAAGCATATTAATCAATTACGACTGTTAATTTTCATTATTAAAAGTAATCAAAAGTATTGCAACGAAATATAAGTACTTCTAAATATAATATAGGTGCAAGAAATTGTAAAATTTTATATCTCCTCTATTAAAAACTCGCATACAGATTAATTACCTAGACTGCGTCGGCATTGCACAAATTCAAAAATAAAATTATAAAAGAGAAACACATCTGTATGCTGGACTTAGTCCAAATTTACTATCTAACCATTATATGATGGCGTCATTTATAGAAAAGATCTATCAAGTGGATTAAAATATGAATAAAATAGTAATCACTTTTATTGATTAATTTATATGACTTTATAACAAGTAGAAGGGTGCGTTAGTAAATCATACATATGAATATATTCCAAACCGCATTCCACATGATGAAAAAAGGATAAAAATGCAGTTTTCTGTTCCATCTAGAGTAAACAGCGAGCTTCTCAGTGCAAGTGAACACCCTAGACGACCCAGGTTATCAAAAAAAAACAATTTGTTAATATCAAAACGCTTGTGGATCGGGATTATATTCGGTTTCGGACGTATAAGCTTTTAACATCAAGTGGAACACAGGGTTTAAATAGAATTTATGATCGCATCAAAAAACTATTGTGTTAATTGTGAAATGGGTCGTTAAATAGTTTAAAC
The DNA here is from genome assembly GCA_018249915.1 of Cecropterus dorantes dorantes. Taxonomy (NCBI): domain Eukaryota; kingdom Metazoa; phylum Arthropoda; class Insecta; order Lepidoptera; family Hesperiidae; genus Cecropterus; species Cecropterus dorantes. The sequence continues at coordinate 3,525 of DWLI01000896.1, read as the reverse complement.
TATAAGCAGTGCTCTTCGAAATAATTACTATTTTTGCATCGATTTCAAACATTCATCAAATATTTTATTGAATATCAAATATTACAAAAATCCAAATTATTCATCGCACAATCAAATCGAAATGAAACGAAGCTAATGGAAACTTAAATACAATCAGTTATACTCGAATAATAATTAAAATAGAGAATCATCTACTGAAACAGTAAAGATATAATCGAATGTTTCGAATCGAACTAGCGCAGTCTATCTCACTCGCATTAATAATGGGGAAAAGAGACAGCGATCGAATGTAAAAAAAAATCGCGATATTTGTATGATTAAGTGCAAGGTGCAATACTCCTAACTGGTAACAACAGGATTCATACTTGAACAGCTAAGGATGATAACAATGAATGACCGATTGACTACTAACAGTTTGGCGTCACATCACGAAAATTCAAACGATTAAGCAAACACTTTTTGCGGTTTTCGAAGGTGGTAAGATGATCTAGTAGACAACTCATGTATGTTTCATATTCTGATATTGGACAATTTTCATAAGCTTTGAGGATTTTGCTCTGCAATCAACTTATGCAGAGGAGACCAGCATTACATTCAATTAATAATCAGTTGTATGAAATTACCTATCTTTATGAAATTGCAATCTTCGTGCACACAATAGAAAAATATTATTATCTATATGTATGCTATGAATAACAACGCCACATTTTCTACACGAGCCTCTAGATTGCCACCTTGTTATAATAAAACGTTTTTGAAAATGCCCTTATCAATCTAATTTAGAATTGAATTTTCATGAACGTGAACTCACGGTATAAGGTACGTCTACACAACTATCACGGTAGATTTAACAGTGCGAAAATATCTCTTACATTTATATATTTAATAAATTCTTTTTCACTTCCAGACTCCTAAAGCAATTATCTATATTAACGCCAAAGAGATCATTTAAAAATACAATTTTGATATATAAACATTTGTATTGGCCGAAAAGTCTCAAGTATAAATTATTATTATTCTTTTGTCTATAATAATAATCGTTAGCATTCTCTAAATAAAAACCCTAATTACTTTGAGAGCCGGGAATACTTATATCTAGTTGAAAATAATTCTAATATTTACAGTGAGATTGTTATTAAAGTATAAATATTGTTTTATCTAATCGTTAATGATTTGAGCTGACTCCGCAAACCGCTGTCGTTTATAAATTCAAAGGGCCACGACGACCGCTACTCGACTTATTCGTAGAAAAACGTACAATAGATATTGAGTCTACTAAAAAAAACTATTATTATTTTATTATTTATTAAAATTTCTACTGTTTGTGTTACTTCTCGATACAATATAATGATCGAACATGGCATCCGTCAAAAAAATTAAAATCGCTCCACTTAAAAGTAAATCACTGTACATAATTAGATATTTAAATAAGTAGATATTCATTTAATAAAATGAAAACTTTAAAACGCGTGGAAGACCAACATCACAACATAAATAGAAAACGATACAAGTAATAAAGACTTAAACAATAATGAATATAATATAAGTTTCGCACCAAAGTTTCATCGATCCATCTCATTAGTCTTACTTATACACAAGTTCAACACCACTCCTAGGTCACACTTGGACATTGACAACAGTATCATAATTGGGAAATTATATAATATAATGTGACATACTAATTTAAAACTTTCTGTAAAGGTAGTAAGTATGATTCGTTCATGTATTACACATCCTAAACCATACAAACACATACAACCAACGTTTTATCATTATCACTGACAAAAACTGACACTTTGGACTGTAAATGCAATTATAATATAATTATGATGAATCCTATTAGATGTAATATTATATTAATAATGCAATCGTGTTATATGGTTAATAAGGAGCATTTTGGTAATCAACAAAACGGCGTAGTTTTAAAATCAAAAACTTAGTTATTGAAATTTCTTTCGTTAGATATATATCAAATACGTTGGTGAAATATATTTGCAATAGTATACGCGATAAACAAAACAAGCTTTCTTAAAATCAACAGCAGGTAATGTACATACAAATAAATGTATTGAGATCGTGCCATAATGAGTAAATATGTGCTAGCTATATTGACATAAATAACAATGAACCACTAGCTAAACGATATATGAGTGTCTAATGAATATAATATGCTTAATTCGAAACAGGCAGTGGGAGCCGTACACATCAAACTACAATATATACAACTGATTTAAGAAAATGTGTCACCAAAAGTAAATTTTGATGGAATAATATATAAAAATAATGGAGATAAAATTCGTAACTGTATAACTGAATAATTATTCAATTAATTTTCTATTGAAATTGTAATAATGATTTTGTAAATAGAATCTGACGATATTTTTTGATATTTTATAAATTTAAAACACTTTTGTAACCTTTGTTATTGAACATTCAGAAATGAACAGAGATATTTATCAATATTATATTAATAAAATATATATTTTTACTCCCACTGCCTGTTTGAAAAGTGATTATTATAATTAATTGGGGCTAAAATGTAGGCCTGATACATTAGTAAATATTTTTATTTTTTACATACCGGCTGTATTATGCCCGATGTATAAACAAAAAGTATGTTTATGCAAAGATTTAAATCAATGATACGCCTGATTAAAGAGTATTAATTTGAAAAAGATTAATTGCTCTCACTAAATTCAAATTTTATCAAAAAATATTGAATGAATGAATTCAAATTTCAATTTAGAAAATAATGCAAATGAGAAAATGTAACATTTAGTTTCTTCAAGAAAAGATATTAGTTATAATTCAAGATATTACTTCATTAATCAATTTTTGTCGTTAAATATTCGAAATAAAAAGAAATGCTGAAATTTTAATAAATCAAAAAAATGCGTTAGGCGTTACATTTAAAATAAATGCAATGCCTCCCTTTCAAATGTAAATTAAAAATTAATTCTAGATATTTTAGATTCCAAGGCGTATCTTTGATTTAGATCTATATCTTGATGCAACTACTGAATGAAATGTACATGTGTTGGTGATAATAATCAGGTCCCATACAAGACAGTATGCAAAACTAAACACATCCAACATTGAGTGAAATAATATGCGTTTTTTATGAAATTGCATATCTATAATATTATTATGTTAATTTATAGATAATTCTATTCGTGTGTGCTCGCGGTGATGTATGTGTGAACGACAGTAGACTAACTTTAATAGTTTTAAATGTATTTTATCTCTGCAAAACAGATCGATAAAAGAGCATCCGATCGGCGGATGATGCATCACAGTTCCATAATATTTGACTGTTATGAGATGAAGAAGAGATGTGTGTCGTATGTCATACGAAGTCACACACACACGCACATGCACGAGCACACGAATAAAATTCCCCATAATATAATCCAAAAGTTGGACAAAAACCTAACGTCATTCAATTCACACAACAACACCACCAATGCCATTCTCACTCATACCGCTTACGATAATCATTTTTATTGAATTTTCTGTTGTTTTATC
>DWLI01000895.1:0-17898 GCA_018249915.1 Cecropterus dorantes dorantes | reverse complement strand
GTGCGTATTAGAAACTAATTATCACTGCTTTACGGTGAAATAAAACATCGTGAGGAAACCTGCACACCTGAGAGTTCTCTTAAAAAAGGTTCTCAAAAGGTGTGTGAAGTCTACCAATTCGCACTTGGCCAGCGCGGTAGACTATGGCCTAGAACTCATTCTGAGAGAATACCCCAGCAGTGGGACGATAATTAGTTGATGAGTAAAAGAAATTTCTACGACATAAAAGATACAATCGTAATGAAAATTGCCATCGTAGTAGTTGGTTATATTTGTAGATTTTGTAGATATTTTTTATTTGAAATATATAAGCATTAAGCATTGAAATATGTAAACCTAAATATGGATATGAAAAGTACCTGTTGATAAGTTTCTAATGTGACTTGTACTCAGTTACACTTACGTGACTTTCTTTGTTTATACCATGGCCAGTGGGGTCCAATATACTTGTATAAAAACGTTTAAAAAATGTTCTTACACAATTTATTTGATTTTGATCGGATGCACACACATTTAAACACTATCCTTAAATTAAATCAATCGTAACAGCATTATACCTGGTTATCGATAAGAAGACCTTTTATACTAAACTAGGTGTGCTCTGCGGTTTCACCCGCTTTCAACAACAAACAAACATAGCGTGATGTTATATAGCCTTCCTTGATAAATTTACTACTCAAAACAAAAAAAAAAACTTAGTTCCTGAAGCATTCAATAACACGCTCTACTGCTTTATAATATGAGTATCTATATTACAACATACGCTGCTTTGCATACACAACATTCATTTTACGGGAGATCCAGGTAAAAATCAAACATTTTTTTATTTTTTTAATGAAGTGAAAATAATAAATATTAAAAGGCCATTAACCACAATGGATTAAGAGCACTAACTCTTCAATTCTAAAAAAATATAATAATAAGGATAAAACTTTATTTTAACTTAAAATTGATGAATTTTGAATTGTGCGGTTATTCATTCAAAACAGCGTTTTTTAAATGTTCTTGAATAATAGGGTAATGATTCTGTTTTTTTATCGACAAAAAAAATAATAAAATCAGAAGCACTGCGCATAAAAAAATATGTAGGAATCTCTTTCCCAGCGAGCATAATGCGGGATATCTGGCTCGGAATATGCATAATATTTCCAATAACGCAAATAACCGGTGGCCAGTAGGCAGAAGTAAAAGTATTGGACAGTCGCTGTGGTTGAGGCATGCGGCAAAAAGTACACTTGACTGGCGGCTGCGGTCCGGCCGGGGACGCTCGCCGACAGATTCACTCGGATGCATAATCTTAACATTTTGTATTGAAGGATAAGTATAATATGTACAAATAGGTACCCGTTAAACCTCTGTCGTGAATAAGCGCTGTAAAATATATTAATATATATTGCTTTGCTAACTAGATCTTAAATTCTGGTGTAATTGTAAATGCCATAAAAAAAACTTAAATGTAAAAAAAGCCAAGTTCATTACTGTCTTCGTAGCCTACAAAAGAATTGATATCTAAACAGGTACCAAGTTCTGTATATTACTTTGAACTTTTAAGGTATAAAAATACATAAACTATTTAAATTAATTAAAAATATAATTTCTTGTATTGCTACTACAACAATGTTTTCCACTTAAAAATTTTTTGTATTACAAGTATTTTATTTACAAAAATAGCAATTAGTAATTTATTTACAAAAATGATTTATTAGTAACGAGTATTTAGTAACGAGTAATTTATTTACAAAAATGATTTATTTAATTTATTTATAATATAATTCAAGCTCAAAGTTTCACTCGGCTAGTGTTTACGTATATGATAACTGTACGTTTTTTTGTATTTTTCTAATGAACTTATTTTTCTTACTTTTTACACTAGTTACTGTTTTTACATATACCTACAGTGATTTTTTGGGTAAAAACTAGCCAAGTAACATTTAAAACTTAAATTAAATTCTAAATTAAATATTTTTTAGATATCAATTCTTTTGTGAAAAAAGCCAAGTGCATTACTGCCTACTTAGCCTAAGTAGGCAGTAATGCACTTGGCTTTTTTCAAATTTTTGTTTTTTATTTTTTTTTATGAGATATTATTTATTTTATGATAGTCACGGCACATTTTAAAGCATTGGTGTGATTAAGTGCAATGGTTGACCGGTCGCCAAGAAATTCTACACTGAAGATGGAGATATTATATATAAATACATATATTATCAGCTAGTATGCAAGAATTTTAAATTGTTCTTTGGTAAAATACAAGGGAAATACAAACTCATACTCCATACGGAATGTTCAGACTCGTGTAAACTTTTTTAGATATCTATTCTGTAATAATCTTGCGGAGTAAGCTGGCTATCTTGCAACTCAAAGTAACATAAAACGGTGGGTTGTGTTGATAAAGCAGAGAGGGAACTTTACGGACCCTTCTGCAAAGGTCGTGTCTCGAGGGTAACCGTTAACCCAACCGCAGCCTGAACTAACGACTAATTTGAAACTAAAATGGAACTTATTTCAGAACTTTTAATGTAAGTATACATTTATATATCTTCACACATTTATAGATTTTAATACTGACATTTAGCTACATATTTTTCAAATAATTCAAATTTAAGATAATAATATTATATTTTTAATTTAATGGTTAATTAGAAATAATATAAATTAAATCTAATTATAAAGTCAGATAAATTAAAATATTAATTGAGACTAGCAAAATATCCTAATCATATAGATATTCAATTAATTAAAACAAATAATAAAACTAATATTTTATATAAGTTTGTCAAGTAATATTATATATAAACTATCTTTCGAAACATTATTCGATGCATGCCATATACTATACGCATACAGTTAAGTCTATGTAATATTTACAGTAATCTTACACGAACTAAGAATTATAAATATTTACCTTCTAAAATTACTACACTAAATTACACCATCTCTTTTACGTAAAAAGACCTTTGACATTACTGGAACGTAAAGTATTTCGACATTACAGAAACAAAAGAGTATTTTCGACGTTTACAAAGTCGCCATTGCCAAAGAGCGGTGCCCGGAGCAAACAAGCCGTATAAATGGTGCGCGAGAACGGATTCACAGTTTCGCGACTGACAGTTACGAGTCAGGGTCTCAAGAAATGTGCCAAACGCAGTCGCTCTGCTTTGAAAAGATAGCTTTGTTACTTTTTGCTCTTAAAATAGATGAATTCAGAGCCAACGCATTTGTGCTGTGATTCTGAATGTCATCCATCTATAGGCCCTTTGAGGTCCATTGAAATGGAATGTCTTTATTTTGTATAGACTTACAAGGGCACTTGCAAATTATCAGTTACAACATTTTTTACACTACAACTTTTTTTGCATAACTTTGTTTTTTTTTTTATCACTGAATATCTCTCTGAACGGGAATTTGGCTTTTAATCACTATGACTGGCATACGGTTTTGAACTCAGTGAGGTCCTTGAGGTGAGGGAGATAAAAACAAAATTGTTGTTACCCCGGACGTTGCTGCCCTTCTCCTGGGTTTAGATAATAAATCCCACTACAAACACAAGAAGAGTGCTATTCAGGGCCGACACCACACAGCACATTTTTTCAGAATTTATTCATAATAATATCTTAATAACACGTCTAGTAAAGAAAGATCAATATCAAACCGGATTCTTCGTATTGGATTGTTCACTATTATCTTATTCAAGTTGACATAATGAACGCTAATATTAACCCACTCTTCCTTTTTTTTGGCTAAGATGCTCACGTGTTTTGGGGTACACTTGGTACCCAATTAGAGGTATAGAAAATATTAGCCTAACTTGTATACATAAATTTAATATCCCTATAAAGGAAACGATTTCACATGTAATTTAGAGATATCAATTTTATCCAATTATATACAGCAAAGTTCTGTTGTGTAATCGTCTTCAAAATAAAACAGAGAGATCGGTGTAACGAGCAATCATAGCGAAATTTACGTTTATGTGTGAACAAAGAGGCTTTACAAAGTTTTACTGGTGTCCGGAGAGCGCGCCACCGGCGCTCGCACCAAATAAACGGAGTTCGTTTGAATAGAGCTGAAAAAGCATAGCGGCCTGGTGACCCTACTCGCCTTGGAATATTCTGGACACATTTTTTGAAGTGAAACTTTTTTAGAATCGATGTAATTCGAAACGGCCCAAAACTAGATGGCACTGTACTCCTTTCTGAATTACGCCAACGATTTTACTTCGTACCTTGTATAAGTGCTCAAGTTTAGTATGCAAAATAAGATGGTCAAATATGAGCTGCAGTTATTACTTAATAAATTTTTAAGTTGCACTTCTGCCGTTTGGGTGTTTTTTTTCACACACTCTCTTTTTGATAAGAATTTTATAATCAACATCATCATACAGATGTAGCAAATCGAGCTTGCAATCTAGTTGCAATCTATATTACATACTATATTTGTAAGTGGCCATTGCCGTACATCGACACAGTTAATAACTCCAGTTAAGATTACTCTCATCGAGAATGTCATACTCTAAAATATTAGCCTTGAAGTAAGGAAATAGATAAAAGAAAAGAAAGGGCTAAAAACGGGTAAGAAAAAAAAAACAAAGAAATAGGTATCCTGTTGTGAATATCTTTGTAGATGGTGACACTAGGCTGGCAGCGGCGAGCGCACAGCGCTGCCGGGGGAGGAGGAACTGGCTAAATCACTCCGCCCGCCTTTCACCCCCGACTTCAGCATCGCGCTGAATTCAGTTTTAACTTCGCTTCCAGTTATTTTTGCCGAACGCTTCGGCTAGACTTTATTTCAGCGCCAATCTAGTTTTGTTTCCAATATAAGTGCATCAGTCCAATCCTATTCAAAGTATGGCTTTTCAGAAAATCTGCACAAATATAGTAAAATGACGCAAGTATTTTCTTCATACGTTAATTTAAACAAAATGATTCGCAACAATTTTAAATAACATGATATAGATAGTACTTTATAGCATTATCAGATTTTTTATATTCGACGACCCGCGTGGCGGAGCGGTCACCATACCGGTCTGACGCGCTGTGGGTTCTGGGTTCGATTCTCGGCCAGACAGACATCTGAATTATGAATTTAGATTTCTGTTCTGGGTCTGGGTGTTTTTGTAATCGTCTTTGTGTGTCCATGGTACTCGCGACACAGGAGAAAATCCTAGTGCGAGGCTATGAGTATAGAAACGCTTTCTATACTCATAGCCTCGCACTAGGATTTTTTTATATTGTAGAAGCAGCAAACAATTTTGCAGTCCACCTGATGGTAAATGATCACTGTCCCCTGTGGACATTTGTGACCGACCCCAGATAAGTTTAAAATTCTACTTAACTTCGCCATCAAATGTTATATTGAAGGAATAAGTCGGAATGCCTCGGATAAGAATGTCTCCATGACTACACCCAAATCAATATCAATCGGCATTCGAGGTTAAATATTTGGTGATTCATTTTTAAAAGTATGTAGCGTTTCTTTTTGCTAAACACCAGTCTTCTACAACTAGGAAAGACATAATTATATAATTAAAATGGGCTAGTTTACTCTACCACGCTTCTTAAATGCAACTTAATCGAGAACGGGAGATACAATCCGTGTCGATTATTTTTAACACCCTATAAAACCTTCGACAAAGATCAACGACTATTCTTCTTTCTTCCAACGACTCCTAGAAAGCACGAGTCGCGCAAAAGAAACTACAACTACGCACAAGAACCTACAAATAAATACTTTATGAAGTAAAAAATAAACCATTCCATCAATCGCCCGTCTCGAAGAAACAAAACGCAGCGCAAATGGACAGCACCATTAATAACGAAAGCATGCGACCACTTCATTACCCGACGAGATAATTGCTCGTGTGTTTCCGGAGCCGACAGCTAATGGGAAACTAATTGTCTGACTTCTCTAAAGGCCACGCTTGAAATACACCCGCATAATCAATGCCATTGATTTTTTTATAATAGAAAATGTGCCGTTAATACGACTTTATTACGTTTACTCGAAACAATCACCGTTTATGTTTTCACCGTTACATCTAATGTATGACAGTATACTGTACATTGTATTTTAATGTATGACCAAGCCGGTCTAATGTCCAATAGGTTCCAGATTCGATTCCCGGCCGGATCTGAATGATGAATTTAGGTACTTGTTCTGGGTGTTTGAGTATTCGTCTTTGTATGTCTCCATGGCACCCACGACACGGGAAATTCCTAATGTGATATGAGTGTAGAAAGCGTTTGTAAAGAGATTACATTGCAGGGTAAGTCTGATAGCAAAAACATAAACGTGCAATATACAAGTATGTACATTGCAATGCACGGCCGAAAACGTAAATAACGATCGTTTTGAGTAAACGTAATAAGCTTGTACTAAGTGCACTATAGGATCTCCTACATTGCTCTTAATACAAGCTTATAACGTTATACTACACGCCATCTGGCTTTGACTACAAAGCCAGTATACCCTAAGATATCGACATGTTTTTTTACGAACATTTTTACGTCCATGGACGGCAGTCACTACTAACCATCAGTTGTACTGCATGCTCGTTTAATACTATAACTAAATTATACCCAAACAAGTAAGGAACAATGAATCTCGTACAAAATGTAAATTTGTACCACATTATACCTTCTTGATGTAGGTCACCGAAATCGACCCGAGCGTTTACGAGTGACTTTGTTCCAAATTATGACTCTATACTCTTAGCCCCTCTTTGTTCAGGACATTGCTGTGTGCCCAGCGGTCAAAAACCGGTTCCGCTGACTGAGTAAACACCCACTGTTCCCGACTAGAACAATAGCATTAATTTCATGCTACAAAAGCCTTCGCTACACTCGCTATATTGTTTCACTTGAGTGAGGATAATTAAGGATTAATATTTTTGTAATAAGTAAGCAACTTATTACAAATATTAGGAAGCATTTGTTGTTATTGCGCAACAAAATTCTTGAAGGAATGTTAGATATATTAAATATCACATACTGCGCTAGCTTTTCGCGTCTAAGGTACAACCTAAAATCAATCCATCCATAAGTCTTTTGAGGTTCACTGATTTACATAATCCTCCTTAAATAGAGGATTTTGCCAATAGCAGTAGGTGTTGAAGTTACACAAAAAGACGCTTCTGCTCATCACATAATTGTAGTGGCCTTCTATGACACCAACACGAAAAGAGGTAGTGTTGCTATTGAAAACCTACAGCAAACGGCATAAATCATAAATACTACCCACTGTTATTTAAAGTTAAATGTCAACTATCTTTTAGCCAAGAATCCGTCAAAATTGGCTCAGTTGTTTGAAATAATAGAAAACAGGTGTTAAATATGTCTACAAGTACAAATAAACAATAAATATAAATCGACGTCATTTACGTATGTATTGCAAAGAAAACACTCTTTTCTAATTATTGCAACACGTAATAGAAAAAACAGAATATTAAAAAAAATGAATAAATAATACATTCAGTGCAAGTAAGCTAATATAGTATATAACTTACTTGCACTGTATGTGCTATAGCATACTTGAAGAAAGAAACAAGAAACACTGAGGCTTTTATCACGAGAATCCCTACGACTAAGAATTATAAACATTGAATACTATGCATTGTACCGCTCTGAAATGACTCATAGTAGAGTTTGTATTATTAGCATAGGTACGTATTTACCCTCCTTTGCAAAGCGTTACACGGCACCAAATGTACGCAAACGGTTCCCTGATATAACTGATTACCAATTTCGCGGTATATGTGCATAAACATATCACGGGTATATGGCAAATGATACGTTCCAACTTATTACAAAGTCGTTGAAGCGTATTTGCAAGTCCAACAAATATTCAGATGTTATGTAGTTACTATTCCAACTTATTTAGGTCTGAGGTCACGAGTGATATTCCTGGAGTATACTCAATACAAATAACAACATTTATATATTTAGTATTTATCATTGATTACGTTTTCGCCATCAGTGCAAAGAATTTGCAATAATCAAAGACGAAAACGTGAAAGTGAAATGGACATTTCAATGTATGGGCTAAAACATTCTGTATTTCCGAAAGCGCTCTTTTATTTTGATCGTAGACCTGCTACATAAAGCTACGGTGCTACGCCTTTACATATTGTGCCAGTATGCCTATTATTAGTTCGTAATGTATAAATATTTCATATATTTATATACGAGCTATAAGAAGTATGAATACGCTACTGTTTTCAAGTTTGCAGAGTGAGTTAAGGCTAATACAGAAGGTATTCCAGCTTCATAAGGGTAACAAGTTCAATTATATTCAAATTATATTCAATTTATACTAATATTATAAAGCTGAAGGGTTTGTTTGTTTGATTGAACGCTCTAATCTTAGAAACTATTGGTTCGAATTGAAAAAATGTTTTTGTGTTTGGCGACTCGCGTGGCGGAGCGGTCACCATATCGGTCTGACACGCAATGGGTTCCGGGTTCGATTCTCGGCCAGACATGTATGATGAATTTAGGATTCTGTTTTGGGTCTGGGTGTTTGTGTATTCGTCTTTGTGTGTCCATGGTACCAACGCCCACGATACAGAAGATCCTAGTGTGGGGCTATATATATATTTGGTTATATCAAACCATAAAGATAAATATTAAGTTTAATTCTGCTTTGCATCGAAATTGTTAGACTTCAGAACAAACTTTCAACGCAGATTACACCCACTTAGGGGTTGATTTTCCATAACATGGTAATATAGATAAATGTCTTATTATATCGAACCAGAAAGCCAAATACTAAGTTTCATTCAGGTTGCATTAAAATTGGCGGACTTAGAAACAAACTTGCAATCCCTAATTCACCCTTATTCACCATTTAGGAGTTGTTTTTTCCAAAATTGTAAAAAAGATGTTTTATTAAATCGAACCCTAAAGCCTTATACTAATTTTCATTGACCTTGCATTAAATTGGCGGACTTCCAAATCAAGTTGCAACTCCTATTTCCACCACCTTAGGGGTTGAGTATCCACAGGCTGGAATAAATTTTCGATTTTATGGAATCACAAAGCTAAATACAAAAATGACGAATTTTCATACAAACTTTTATCTGCTATTCAACCCCGTTAGGGGTAGAATTTCAGAGAAATCGTTCTAAGCTGATACCTTAGTTATAAAAGGAACCTTTTGTCAAAATTCCTATATTTATCTCTTTGGTCACAAAGGTTTGCGCATTTTTTTATTTTTATACATAGTAAAACATTAGTATCGTTTGTTATAATATGTCGTAATTTTCTTAAACTGTAAAGGCTTAGATAAGGTTATTGAGTTTATGTTATAGGTAGATACCAACAATATTTTTCTTAGTTTTTTTATTTGAAGATCTATTGGTAATTGTTATCATACATTGATAGCATATATGGATTACAGCAGTAATGGCTTAATGGTTGTGATTCGGTCACGCAATCGAGGGATCGAGATTCAAATCCCGGGCACGCATCACTGATTTTTCAGAAATATTGCGCGTATTAGAAATTAATCACCACAGCTTTATAACTAAGAAAAAAAAATCGTGAGGAAACCTAATACACCTAGGAATTCTAAAACAAAGTGGCCTAAATTAAACCCTCCCACTCGACGAGAAGACAAGTGCCCAGGAGTAGAAAAGTAATGGGTTTACGACGTTACATTGATAGAAAATGAGTTATAAAGAAGAATAATAAGTAAACAGTAAAACCAAATCATTAGCAAAAATCACTAATGATCTATACTTATAACAAACCTACTATCTATTCCTCTTTTCAAGACCAAACATGAAAAAATGCACTCAAAAAATAGCGTAGCAAACGAGCGTAGGTAGCAGTAAAAATGTATGTAATATAGATTATACATGATTGCATAAACCTTTCGGGATTCAGCGTTTGAAAATAAAAAGAAGGTGCACTTACAGAGGAGGTCTCGTTCTACGTACAGTGCCATCTACCGGAAAATAGACAAAGAAGACTAGCAGACGGATGGACGCGTAGGACGCAAAACTCGGATTCTAAATCACGTACGGCATCCCGAAATTACTTTTCTATTATAATGTTCGATTTTTAACTTCGTACACTCTTTTTAGAGGCCATTGTAAATAAATGGCTCGAAACTCGGCCACCACCATTGTTTGCTGAAAGTTGTAGGCATAATTTAGTATTTTGCGACCAAAAACTAGGTCTTTCTTGTAACAAAAGGATATTGTTCCAGTACAATTAGCAATGCAATCAGCATAGATAAGTGAATGTTTGCATTATTGAGTCGAGTATTACAATTTTAGTGCGCGGTACGAATGTGTGTGTAAAAACCTGACCAACTTAAAACGTTCGAATGCTTTTCATATTTACTTAAAAGTTAGCGGTCGGATCATAAGCGAGGTTATAAGCGAATAAAGTTTTGATATATAGGCAGATTTATTTGGATAATTTTAAGTAAGAGTAATTTCTAAACAACCTTCAATAAGAAGTAAAATTAAGCAAGATTTTAATTGAATTTAAAGGTTATTTATTATTAGGATCTTGGACTAAGTAAATAATCGTAATTAATAAAATTGATCGAAACAAGATTTGAATATTTTTATGTTTTCTTTTTCATGAACAATCAGGCGATTAAATCGCTACTCGCACTTCGGTCGAGCTGTAACGAGTCCTTCCTGTCGTTTCGAATTTCATAATTAGCATTTAGGAAGTCAGGTTTAAATGATAGTAGTAGATAGTACATACATTTATGCTTTTAGTTAGAAAGTTGATAGATAGATGGCATTCGTTTCAAACAAACAGTAAACATAAATAAATTTAAATATACATTAATTTCTTTCGCTGAGAATTGTTATAACATTTAATTATAATGTATGAAAATCGTATGTTGAATCGATTATTCGACACAATCTATAATAATAATTGAATATAGAAATTGTACGCAATAATAACATATGGGAAACAAAGAAATGTAACATAATCGTTTCAATTAGAACAATAGGTGTGCGAGGCACGTGCGTGGTATTTCAATTAGCGTTCGTAATTAAAAAAGTAAGTAAAATATAGTATTAGGCTAGAGATTAATTTATGCTTCGATAACACTATAGGTATTTATTATAGCCGTTCGATTAATTCTGAGTTCGTCTGAGTGATAAGGCCGTTTTATTGCTTGGTTGGCTTTCGCTCATAGTTAAAAAGATTAGAAAAAAAAGTTATTTCTTCTTTAAAATCCTTACTCCTACTTAGGGTATTTAGCTATCATAACTTTCACATGAGTGACTTGAGTGTATCACAAAATCATTGGTAGTAAAGGTTTTCGTCCAAGAGTCTGTCTTACCCATTGGGAATTAGGATAATATTGTTCGATAGTCCTGCCTAGGGGTAGAGTTGTTTAATTCAATCGGCCCGTAGTAGTTTCTTGATTATTATCATAATCTACATAATATGTATCTATTAATGTTTTGTTTTTTATAGGCCAGGTACCTGTTAAATTCGAGTTTTGCCGTCAATAATATTGTGAGAAATTTTGTACGATGTCTCTGATCAGGCACCACACTGTCTATGTCATACAGGTCATAATATTTATTCCTACCGCCGAAAGTCCGCTCGACGTAAATTTATAATAGTTCATACCCTGACAGCGAGGATGCGGAATTAGGACGGCAACATTAATGCTATAGCGACGCTACGACCGGACTGTATTATGCAGGATGCAGCGCTCACGTCTCATGTCCTGTCTTAGGTGTTTAAGTACGGTTGACGGAACCCAGCGAGCGAGTTTATTAAATAACAGGTGCATTCATTATGTACCTAATGTATGTATACCTAATCTGGAGCATAGGTAGTCCAAAAATCGGCATTAGATATTTGTACTAGTTCTTGAGTGAATTCGATATTGGCTGTGTGCGCGACTACGCCGCCGCCCGCAAGTTAGTTGGCACTGTCACGCTTTTAAATTTAAATGTATTTAATAGGTCACAGTGATAACTTAGTTAAATCAAACCTTTATATCAGTTTATAGTTTTATAAAATATTTTAATATACTGTAATTTGAGTAGAGAAATCATTTTTAAACAATGACCTTTAGTTTTGGTTGTAGTTTTCCTGTAACACAGATAGATAAAGGTAATTGTATGCCTTCAATGAATAATACGAAACGTATTTAATTGGCCCTGTATCTGTAGTAATAAATTAAATATCGTTTTCAGATAGAAATAAGTATTATTTTTAAGACTAGGTTTAGGGGTATTACTCACAATATAAAATTTCAACCACAAACCATGCCGAAAGGAAAGTTGTTAGGGTCTGCGGGACAAGTCCGTGATGTTGAAGTACTGAGAACAAAACATTTGATTACATTGGCTCCTCCATTGACTCCTGTTGGCAATCATGCATTTTTTGCATTGCATTATGTTTCCAAGTAGCTCTTGGAAATCGGTAAATCTTGCAATTACTATGTGGGCCAGTATTCCCCTTTTGGCTATTTATTAAATTAGGTAGTCAGAGTCTATACAGATTGCTACAACATTGACAGATGCTGAACCAACATCGTTTGTTGTTATCGTCGCTATGAGCGTTGCGATCGATTTCATTACCCCTACATAGTACTTCGCACCCAGCCAGTAACGGTTTGTACAATTATTTAAGTTTATTACCTTAAAAATATAATCTCATGTGGAAGTTAAGTGTCAGTAATAAGTGTTGTAGATTGGCATTATACAGCTTATTCTGATGTTATCTGTCATTTTACATACCTGATGAAGGCAATTATTTTTTTAGGAAGTTTTTTACCTACATTATGCATATTATAAATGTTTATTGAATAACGTTGGTTTTTTTTTAAGTATTTATAAATTTCAGCTTACCAGCATGTTAGTTACTACCTTTATAGCTTATTTGCCTATTCAAAATTATTAGATGCCTATACCTATTATAAGACTAATATAAAAATTATAATATAGTTAGAAATCCTTGGCCATTTAAATGTGATTTATAAACGAACTTATCAATCGAGTACTTGATCATTCGAGCGTAGTGTTTATTTAGGGTAATTTGACAACGCTATGAAGCTGGCAACTTCGTTAAGCTAGGGGTTAGCGGGGAACTTAGTATCTAAGCCAGAGGTCTCAGCTTGTAAACAACGCAAAGTCAGGGGGGGCTTAGCCAAGAACTTCTCTTCGGACCTAACCGGTTATAAGATTTGTTTAGATGATAACATTTATCTATCAATACCTATCAGTTGTACGTTGTGATAAGTGACATGTTGGACATGAAAAAACCATGACTTAGTGAATTACGGCACTTTAGGGTTTATTATCGTAAAGCATTTAACCATATACATGTTTTTTTTGTTAACACAATGCATGTGCATGTGTAAAAACGGAGAAGGAAAAACTAAGGATATAAATTCCTTCTTAAAAAATGTTATAATACATTTTAGTCGGGGTGACATGTTGCTCAAATTTTGTTTTAAGAACGTTGCAAAATAGCAACTATAGATAAAGAATTAAATATCAACCGTAACGCCACAATTAGACTTAATTTTTGACGGCAGTTCCCAAACTTTTACCAAGTTCAGGAACGGTCTCTACTAACGTTAGTTGTCGTATTATTATTTTTGTAACATGGAGTGTAAACGAGGTTACAGTTGATTGTAAACAGCGGTAGCAGTCTCTTATTGGCAACAGTAACCAGCTCCGTAAAACAAAGATAGTATAAAGTCGACTTATATGTAAGTCTTTGAAGATGATTTTGAAGGTGGTAGAACTATTTGTGGTTCGACTCCGGAAGCACTACCGCCAAACCTATTTCTGCCTAATAAAAACAGTATTATGCGCTGCTGTGTTCTGATCTGACTTTCCGAGGCATTCCATCTTAGTCATCAGGGGTAGCAACGCATTCGTGGCTAACGTTAGGTGAGACTTTGATATTACCTAGGGTTGATTACAGATGTCCATGGGCGACAGTAATCACTTTCCATCAAGTTGGCTGCATGCTCGTTTGCTACTTCCATACTATAAAAAGAAAAGCCAACCGGCATCCACACCTTTTAACGGAACCGTAAGAACTGCTTCACGCTAGAAATAGGTGCGGCGCTGGTACTTCTTCGGTCAAACAACTAACTCGTTTTATCACGATTCAAATATGAATAACATCAAATTAATTCTCATATAAAAAATACAAATAGTAGTATACATATCAAGTAAGTTTTAACTAATGATAGTTAAAATGTTGGGATCATCTGTTATCGGGTCCTTATGAAATAGTTGTTTATCTATAGGTACTTCTATATTAATATTATAAAGCAGTAGAATTTGCTTGGGTGAACAAGTTAATATAGGAACTACTGGTTCGAATTTAACAAATATTTTTGTATTGAAGAGCCCATTTATTGAGGAAGGCTATAGGCTATACAATATCAAGTTATGTTTGTTTTTTTATTTTCTTTTAGTAGCGGGTGAAACCGCGTAGCACACCTAGTTGGATATAAAACTTTGTACTTAATTTTTACAGTGCATATATTATCACATTGTACAAAACATGAGAAATATTTAGTTAGTTAGTGCTCCTTAATATTAATTAACCTCGCTCGCTGGGATGGGATGGAGATGTCTTCACACTCATTTTTTTAATTTACCACTGTCGCGCGAGTTTGACCACAATCTCACCGGTAATTACCATGTTACTAACACATATATGCTACTTCACTCGCACAGAAGCAGTGTAGTGGGTATCTAGTTTTGTCAGTAGCTCTGTATAGAGTTGTTGTTGTTTTTAGGAAACTGGTCGTTGATTGACTACTTCATCTTCTTTATAAAGCCGCAGCGTAGCGGTGCTGTTGTGAAAAAACACAGAATGTTTCAGCGTAAACAGCAGGACTGCTAGCGTAGTATCTGTCACTAGTCTTAAATAAGCCTCCAACCATTTTGTAGCTTTATAATAAATGTCCATGGGAGGTAGTGACCACTTATAATGATGGGGCTATTCGTCTAGCTCGTTTGCTACTCCATCATAATATATGAACATATATGAACATTTGTATTGTAATTGATATGTATATACTCATTATTTAATATGAAATGAAAGTTAAGGTGGAGATTAGGACTTCGCAGACTTGAAGACGGACGCTAAGTTAGTGAACGAGAGTGATAATGCATTCAGTTAATATGTGCGACGAAGTTTGTGTTGGCAAGACATGTGCAAGGCCGATGTGTCAATTATGGAAAACATCGGAGTTATGTGCTATGCTGGACCGGCGACGGATGACACTGTTACCTACCTGTAATGATAGACAAAACCTTTAGATAAATTCTTTATTAGCTCTAAGTAAGAATTAATTGTTGATTGAAATGAAGGTCTCAATTACAAATTAAAGATGAAAGAAAAATTGTGCAAAAACGGTCATGCCTTATTTCGTGGTTATTTGTGTTGTTGTAAGAAGAATTGAAAACTTACAGTTGCTAGTAACCTAGACTATAGCCTTAGATTATTAATCAGTTCGAGAGGAGTCTTTTATGCCGTATATTATTAAAATATTAACTTATGCGATAAATTATTAATAGCTTTATCTAAAATATAGATAACTAGAAAAGTAACCTGAATTTATTGAAAGCCATTCCCGTAACCTCAAAAACTTTGCTCTCTTTGAAAAATTATGGGAATATTAGCGAGCCTGAATTTTTAACCTAGATTTTAATGCTCAGGCGATAAATTTGGCGATTAGCGCGGCCTTATTGACTAATCGGCACAATGCAAAGACTTGGAATAATATTCTAAACAGCGCACAAACTATCGGCCATTGGTCGTAAAGATAACGATAATTATGTTTGTAATGGTGTGATTCACTGTTCAATTTCGCCTTTATTCGTGCCACGTGAATAAGCGGCTATGACGTCACGTTCTGTGATGTCACTGTCTAAAATGTAATTGATTTAAAAACAATAAATAATAGCTTTAATAGCACTTAAGAAAGGAAAGTACATAAGAAATGTAGTATTTTGAAGTGTATTTGAATGATACATCCGCTTTTTGAAAGACTACGAAATTAATTGTATCTACGGTAGGTAGATACAATGAATTTCGTAGAGTTCATTGACATTATTCCTAAGTATTCATAGCGTAAAAGTCGTATCTGAAGTCAGCCACTGAAGCGTTATTAGGTACACCTGAGGAGTAAGTTGGTAACCCTTACGTGAAATCTGTCAATCCATACTCCAGAAGAAAGTGTAAATGTATTATTACCATCGGACCTGAACTTCAAAACGCTTTCTACTTTTGAACACAGACATAACAATAAACCTTCAATATTTCTTTCATAAATACTTATCGATATTATACCAATATGATATTTGAATCCAGTTGAAATTTATTTTTCACCAATTAATATTAATTTATGCGTGAAATTAAAAAATATATGTTCTGTTTCGAGACACGGTGACTGAGAAACTTAATTTACTTATATTGGAAATTAGTAATTGTCACGCTCGGTATACTTCCTGTTCATTAGTTTTCAATATTTAATTTAATAACTATACCAGTGTTTACTACTCAGAACGTTAGTTTTAGATAACGAAGCCATATAAATCAGCTATGCACTAGTTTATTTGTACATTATGAAGGCGTAATTATTCTGAGAATATATTTATTGCATGTGAACTCATTATAGAGAACATATTTTACATATGAATTCCAATTACAATGCATCCATACTAAACAATTACCTGCTGTTCGAGTCCTTTGATATTGTTAATTGTTATTTCTCTGCCATTTTACTGAGTAACTTTGTAAAACTTCGTAACACTTTGTCCCACTGTTCGAAGTGCATTCTCTACCACACTGTTCAATGCGAAACGATGGGAATTACGCCAATAGTGGCCTACTGGTAAGGTAAATTTCTATTTTAAATTATCAAAAAAAATTAATATTCCCTCCAAAACACCCAGCGGTCACCCATCTAACTCGGTGACGATAAGCAGATCTTTATAGATAGATTAAGATCTATACATGACACCTACAATTGAAATGTATGTTAAAGTTCTAGTATTTTTTAATCACTAGCCATCTGAAAAGGTAAATTTTGGTGGAATTAAAAAAATATAAACCCTGCGCAAAGGATAAAAAAGAAATCGAGTGAATTCCGTCTGCATTCACTGCATACTATTTTACCGAAGAAATTTAGAACCTCACCCAACGTTCGACTGAAAACGACAAGCGATAAATAATGTGGCTATATCTAACTTTTACTTATCCTCGTTTGTGTAGATAAATATAATTTTAAACAACAGAACAAAAATCAGAAACCGGCACTATAATTGATAATTGTTCTTCAAGCTGAAATTGAGACAAACTATGCTAATGTTCGATGGGACCCTTACAAACCTATGCTACTACAGTGTCTATCAGAGGAGAAAAGATTGTTACGTTACGTACATTTTCTTAATGTAGGTAGGTATCTCATTCACTGTTTTATTTCTGAAAAAGGTTTTAAGTTTCGATAAAACTTTAAAACAGTTGGACTTGTTGATATATCTTGTCACTAATTTAGCCTGACTAACAGTAAAAACCAATTATACGACTTTGGCTTATTTTGTCTTAGGTAAGTTTAATAATATATTAATTTTTAAAGTTTTCTTCATTATTTTTATTCGCTTAATTCTATTACTTAGTACAGATACGGTTCAATGACGGTCAAACAGGTGCTTTATGTAGTACGTGAAAAATTCAGAAGCCAGCTAATTGGCATCGGACGGAAGGATGAAGAGCGACTTGAGATCATGAATGAATGAGGGATCTGAATAGGTGACTGATTTGTGCGGATCGGAAATTTAAATTGACCAAAGTGTCATCCGCGGTCGACGACCAGACGTGTTGTTTGCTTTCATACAATATTAATCAGCGGATGTTTTAATGTTTTAAATTCGTC
>DWLI01000894.1:0-17900 GCA_018249915.1 Cecropterus dorantes dorantes | reverse complement strand
GAAGCACCATCGCCACACCTATTTCTGATTAATAACAGCTGTGTTATGCGCTCTTGAGTTCTGGTGTTTGAAGGGTGTGATAAGGGGATCATATTTATCAAAGCATTCCAACTTAGCCCTCAGGGTTACAACACATCTGTGGCTTACGTCAGATAAGATTCTGATCTTATTTGGGATTGATTACAGATGTCTGTGAGCAACACCCACTTACCATCACACGGACCGCATGCTCGTTCGCTACTTCCATAGTATTAAAAAAGAGTGATTTACATTTAATAATTTATATCAGCCAAATTCTTAGAAATATACACATCGTTAACCCATTATTGTCCCCCTGCTGGGCACGGGTCTTCTCTCAGATTGAGAGAGTTTCAGGCCGTAGTGCACCACGCTGGCAAAGTGCGAATTGGTAGACTACACACATCTTTGAGATTTTTTAATTAACTCTCTCTAAAATTTGACATTCTGGTATAAAACTTAGAATACAGTCACGTTCACTACTGTACTGAACACAGAGGTATTTATATTTTCATCTTATTACTATTCTATATTATACTATTCTTGCTACTATTACTACCGGTACGCAAGGATTTAAATTGTCAATATTCGGACTAACCGGTGACCTGAAGTTTTCATTCCAATGTTTCCCAATCATACATTTCAGAAATATAATATTCTATTATGAGAACAGAATATTTCTGAAATGTATGCACATTGGACTCATTCATGCGGAACAAAAATTTAAAATATGTTAGCATGCATAACAATAGCATAGAATTAACCTATTGTTTTAATTTTATTGTATGTACGAGTACTACGTGACATATTATTGTTTTTATTCTAAAAACGTATCGATCAAACTCGTGAAGAGAACTTTGTACAAACGAGGATTAAAGATTCCAAGTATCCATTATACTTTTATCAATAGGCGACATTCCACGTAGGTGTAACCAAGTTTTAATTAAATTACTTTCCTTACACCCCGCTAAGTAAATTACTGAGTTGTCACCTTAGCATGCTTCGTATGAGTTGTTACTATGGCATCGTTCCTTCAGTAAAGAACTTTGCACAACACAAGTCATGTTTCTTTTAATATATTGAACTCCCGTACTTACATACTTATACCTAACTTTATTGATGATAGGTGGCATCCACGGCCCATGGATATCTGTATGCAACTTCATATAAAACAGGGGTCCTACCTGAAGTTGATCACAGATGAGTTCAAATTCAAATTTAAAATTCTTATTATTGCAAGAACATAGTAATATACAATAGGTCTTAATTAACCTTGTTATCTGCCAAGGAAAAAATCGCCTCATATATAAATGATCCGGCAACCTCACCCTTCAATCGAAATGCAAGAACTGCTTCTCTTAAAAAATAATTGTGGTGGTCAAACCATACTCGTTCTACTTTAAAACCTTTTCTGCATGTAACATTTCAGTAAAGTTTATATTTATTTATATTAATTTTAAGTACGGTCGACCACTTTGACATTGACAAGACCGACTTGTAGGTATATTTCAATATCCATTAAAAAGACTTAACAGTAGCTAAGTCACTTCAATCGCTTATATTACTTAATAGTAAGATGCTGAATAGACTAAACAGTTTCCCAATTCATCCCATCTCAAAATGTCTTGTCGAAAGTCCATAATGACGAACACGTTCGACAAATTGACGATTGACAATGCTTTGAAGAGCTCTCATGCCGTTGGACCTTTAATGATCAAGAGTGCTTCACCTGACATACTGTAGCTAACGGAACTGGACTGAATGGCTTTGGTTATCAGATACTCCATTTAATGAGTTTCCAAGGTTCCTACTGAATGAACCCTATATTTAGTTAGAAACTCATATATGTATTATACATATATTTTTATAACTAAGCCTAACTAGAATAAACTTAGTAGTATAAATACGACTAAGGTTATTGTACATACTACTTGTAATTTAAAAAATCTCGTAAGTACTACTTACCTGGCCTATTAGATATGGATAAATTTCATTAGACCTGAAGATTGAGATACTAACGATATTAAGACCTTATGATTAATTAACCTGTGTCAATGTATTCCTTCAATATAATATAAAAAATAGTTAATAAAAGCATAAAATGTGTATTGTATCTACTTGTAGTTGCTGCCTTATGACACAGTACTAAGGCTTGTGTTCCATATTTTTCTCAAGTGGCAATATAAGAATTTCGCTTTTACGAGTACATTTATATGCAGGTAAAATTACATGGACTCTATATAGTCGGAAAAATCTGGTTCGTAGTACTGTATAACAACGCGATCCTATAATTTGGCTTAAATACGATGTAGAGATTATCGACATAGAGAAACGAAAAACAAAGTGCTAATGGAAGAACTTAGGAATAAATTCATAAAAAACGTGTGATTTCGACGAGGTGTTCATATATTTACAGACGTATCGTATTTAGTATAAAGGCAAGATCAGCATTGCCGTAGCACTAAATGCTTTACATTGCACCATTAGTTTAGCACCTCTTTGCTATTGTGTAACTTAAGTCTGGCTTTTGTTGTCCCTCTATCAATGTTTGATCAAAGTTGCGATGTTTGTTCAGTAGTAGAAACAGCCGCTTTACAGAGCAGTAATAAGGTAGTAATAGGCATGACGATGAGATTAGCACTGTCGAGGACTTAATAGTTTTCTATATCTTCTTTTAAACGTGGTAGAACCCTTCAGGTCTCGATTTTTAGTAGTCGCCGTGATATCTATTTCTTCCTTGCAATATAAGTGTATTGAGCTGCTTTACGTTCTCTAATCTACCATACACTTCTAGTAATAATACAAGAAGGGTATGGTACGAGAAATACACTTATATGAGTCTTGAGTCGTTAAGATTATCAACGCATTTATGACACAAATCCTATTTGGATTTTATTACGTCTTCATGGGCGGAAATTTTCAGTTTTCATCAATTTATCTGAACGCTTGTTTGGTTAAAGAAAACCTCTCACTGAAATGAATCCCTAAACATATACTGGGATATCATGTTGATGTGACTTACTACAATAAAGACTTACATATTCTCGATTTATGATTATTGAAAGTATTCTGCTTCAAATCAAAGAAACTGAATGCTATAACGTAAAACACATGAAGAACGCTTTCTGTTTCATACATTTTCGATACGAGGCTGAGCGCCATTACTAAATCTTGGCCATAAAACTCCGTAAGTCTACTTACGCGAAAATATTTTGTTTTAGGAAGAAAGTTTTTTGCTACATGTGTATAAAATAAAAAGTACACTTTTGTGACTTTGAAAAAGTTTTATTTAAAAAGAGATCAAATGTATTTTTAAACTAACTAGTTCAATATTCGAAGCCAATTAGGCATCACTGAATCGATTAGAAAGACTTTTTTTAAAACTAAGTGGAACGACTTGTTATTATTTTATATGTTTCTATGCTTTCTACGCTCATAGGCCCACCATTGACACACAATTACCATTGACGAATACACAAACACCCAGACCGAGATCAGAATCTAAACTCATCATTCAGATGTCTGTCAAACCATAATAGTGACCGCTCCACCACGTGTATTGTCAATTATACCATACGAGTACATGTTTTTATAAAAAAAGATAAGTAGTCGTCGTCTTCTGACATTTATAACCGATCGATTTAAGCCGAAATAGTAAAAGATTTATTTTTTAACCTCCACATGATCACAAATAGTCCGGAGTCCTTTATTTAGAGTAGCATTTTCCAGAGTTTATAATTATAATGTATTCACATTTTTCACACATGAAGCTTTCAATCATAAATTATGACGGATATGATTGACGCACCCCTCCATAGGAAGTGGAGCTTTTCTCCTCGTTTTTCACATTTTCCTACATGTCAAATCAATAACGCTTCACTCGATACTAATATAATACAAAACAATATTCTTTGACAATGCGTTACCGTATAAATAAAACTAGTTATTACCCGCGGTATCGTTCGCGATCAAATACATAAATAATAGTAGTAAACATTGAATAACATTTGCAGTCCATTGCATAACAATTCTTTATACAGTAGAGCTACTGTATACTGTATAAAAGTAGGTAGCATGTGCGTATAAAAGTTATTTATTTATTCCTCGACAATTTTATTTCAGAGTGAAAGGTACTATATTAGTAAAGTACCATTTTTCTAAACTCTGGCAATATGAACGAAATTTAATGATAATCGTTTGATTAATTGAGGCCTGGAGATATTACAAAAAACACATACGCATTTATAATATTAGTTAAGATGCTAAATAAAATTTGAGTACAGCTAAACGCGTATAAAATATCGAATGTGACTTGTCGAAATAAATCCAATAAGCATAAAAACAACGAGTATATCTTTTTTACATGCAGTGTTGCTACGATAAAATACATGTAGAGCAAGCTACTAAAACCTTGGATAAATAAATTCAAATCGTGGTCTAATTTATTTTACTTCACGGTGCCTTAATGTGTACGATCCATGAAATTGGGGTAAAAATAATACGAAACTCCATATTTTCTGTATATTACTTCGAATATTAAGTATTCCTTTTAAATATTTTGTATTAACATGTTCCCCCAATAAAAATATTATTAATTTCGTTACCATTATAAAACAGTTATACAAACTCATTACCTATGTGTATTGTATTTGAAGTGGAGCATTAAAAGCATTTGTGTAAGTAAGTCATTACTACCCGAGGACATTTCTAATCCACTACAAATAAAATTGAATTTCTTTTTTAGGCCAAACACAAATGTAAGCTTCGAATTGAACATAAAATAAACAGGAATCCTTTTCTTTTAATAGCAGATAATCCATTAATAAAGACAGAGTCAACGGATTTAATTATATAAACGTATTTTACTATAGTAATGATTTTGATTACGTAGGAGCAGTTAATCTTTATATAAATAATGAACTCCTCCCAAAAGGCTGGACCGATTTGAATGTTTTTTTTTTAGTATAAATTTGGATGGCGCCTTGGATGGTTTAGATTCACTAATCAGCCCAGTAGATGGCGCTGCAGATGGTATCTAGGCAACTAAATGGCTGGATCGACTTGAATTAATCACTGTGTATGTGTGTGCATTCTTTCATTCATATTGTGTATATATTAATTTAACGCATTTAACTTTTTTGTACGCTTAGTTTTGATATTACATTTATGTAAATATTGAGCGTAATATATTCAGATCCCAGAAATTTTAAATTGCGCGCGTCAAATCATGCAGGACAACGTCTAGTACATGTATGAAAAAAGGAATGTAGATACAATTTAAGATATTTATATGTGTATTACCTTAATCTATAGGCTCCGCCCGTTTCAGTCACATATACCACGATGATACTATAAAATATATGTTTGTCAAATTTCAGCGTAATCCAACAAGCCCTTTTTTGCTTCAAAGGTCTTTACACACATATATACTCGTTACATAATTGTCCCAGTATTACTTGCACAAGTGTTCCATTATCAATAATTGTACGTGTCAATAAGCGTAATGCCATGCTTCATTAGTTCTGAATATCTGATAATTCGAACTATGTACAATTTCATTAGAGTCAATCAATAGAGCTATAAATTTAGAATGAAACTTATTGACCAATCCCATCTGTTTATCTGAACGTTGATTACTAAAGGAACTAATTTCAAACTAAACGGATAACTAGTTTTATCTGAAGCTAGAAACATATTATCGGGTAATCAATCCAAGTGATTAGCATTTTATTTCATACTATGTGTGCTACGCGGTTTCACCCGCTACCAGCGTGCTCTTATATCGCCTATAGCCTTCCTCAATGAATGGACTATTCAATACAAAAAGAATTGTTCAATTCGAACCAGTAGTTCCTGGAATTAGCCTGTTCAACCAAACAAACTCTACTGCTTTATAATATTAGTATAGATAGTATAGATTATGTTTTTTATTAATGTTTTAAACCCAATCTTGATAGATATATTCGAAGTGAAATATCAAGTTTAAACTTGTTGTTGAAGTTGTTTAAGAGTGTTTTGATGGGATGAAGTATTATGCGCGAGGAATTTCGTTATTACATGTTTATAATTAATTTCCTGAACGTCAAATATAAATATAACACATAATCTCTTCATACTCACCTGTCATCGTTTGAGTTGTCACATATTAAGATTGTTATGTGTGGAGATTTAAAATTGCGTTGTTCCTATGGAGATTAACGATGTGATTGTTACTAATTTACTATATATAATATTTTGTTACCAGTAAAATTATAATGTATACTTATTGCTTACACGTAAGGAACTAAAGCAATAAAAATGTAAATCGATGTTACTGTTAGCGACGTTTTTGTTAGTAATTCTACTGGCAGTCTATTTACGTACCCTTTGCAAATACAGAAACCCTACCTTTCAATCACTCCTGAACTATCAAAGCCGTAGGTAATTTAAGGGACGGCAGAATTATGTAAATGAAGCATTTCACTCGATATTTCTAGGCACAGCCTAAAAACCGCTATTGTGATCACAAATATGCTGATAACATATTGTCAGGATGATTCACATATTTGCAAGCGATGGCCCAGAAAACTTTTCAGACATAATAAAAGTGTAGGCGTAGGTTTGTACTATTACAATAAAGCTTTCGAAATTTAATTTTTGTCTCGGACGAATTCAAACAGAAATAATCATCATCAATCGGCAGTCCCCGAATCAGTTGTTAGCTATTGTTCATGTTTACATCCTATAATATGACGTTCAATCGTTGTCCAATAAAGTTGAAAATGTATACCTTCTGAAATATTTTTGATTTGATTTTAAATATAGATGTGACATTTCAATAGTATGGCGTTTCGTATTCGACATAAATAATTGTCATGATAAAATGCTTTAACATAGAATTAACTTTTAAAAAAGTAACAATTTTTTATTTTACTTTGACATACTAAATAATATAGAAAAAGAAAAATCTTTAAATCTGCCTAGAAGATTTTATCAAATTTCGTCTCAAGTGCTTTATATGCGGCATGAGAGTTCTAGCCAAAATTTCTGCCATTTGATAAACTATTTGATAGCAGCCCACTTAAGTTACTAAGCAAACATTTTTGCAACTTTTACTACGAGAGAAATTCTGAATTAAGGAAAAATTTAATAATCTAAAAGATTATGGAAGCAGCAAAATTTCATGTTATATTTTAGTTTAACGCTTTCTACACTCAGAGCCCAAAACCTTCTGGAATTCAAATAAATTGTAAACAGACGGAAAATAAATTTAAAATCTTAATTTGTACTTATCGAATATCTTCGGCAATTTATAGTCTCAATCATATTTTTATCAAAATATCATTGCCTGAAACACCGTAATTTATAAGAGCAGACGGATATGTTAATATATTTGAAATTTCCAATAAAGTGCAAATAAGCAATTCAAAAATAATTAAAAAGCAACGACTGATGTTTCGCTATAATTGCATAAATCGAAAACAAATTCCACTTTCATATTAACGAACTCCATTATTATATTGTAATTATCATTATAAATACTCATGTCCCGTACATCGTGGATATTGTAACAGCGTATATGCATACAAAGGCCTGCCCGAATATTATCTTTTGTTTAAGTCCAAATTTTCATGGTTTTAGAGTTATTTACACTTTTGTAAGATTGCTAGAAATGCACTCCACTCTAAGTGATTCTTTGTAATTTTCTTAGTTGTTAATATATTATAGTTATAAATTTTAAAATTGTCGTGCTATCAGGAACATTTGTATATTAATCATAACAGGTTTTAACTTTTTTTTTTTACTTTGTTGTGAATTTTACAGTCCAGTCAAATAAGATCTCTTGTAGTGAGACAATAATAGGTTGACGACGATATATCAAAAGATTTTTGTTTATACTTGAATATATAATACATTTATACATATTATCCAATGTCTGACAAAAATAGGCCCGAAGAGATGAAAAGTCTCAGAACCCTTTTTTAATTTCTCTCGATCAGGACGATTCTGTAGAGCTAAATATATTTGTAAATACCAAAAGAACTACAGTATTTATTTCATATGTATCTTTTCTCTGAAAATAATTTAGAAGATCTACTATGGTTTGTAGAAAATTGCAAAGAGTAATATCGTTGTAATAAATGTATTTCACGCTATACTGCACTCAGCGGAAAGGTTGGAGCAAGAGTAAAGTGGAGGTTATTTTGCCTAAGTTATATGTGAAAGTTTCATAAGTGCACGCTTTGATAGATACCTACTTTCTATTCTATAAATGCTTATACACGGTACGCGAGTTTTAATATCAGATATCAATTTAATATCGCTTGTAATAGGCATGCCAACAGTTTTATTGTTACCTGCTTTATCGTGATCATATCGGTATTAAGTTAAAATGGATATTGCTATAATATTTATAAGAATCGATACTACACTTTTGTTAGTTTATATATTTCGAATACAAGTTATAAGAAATTTATTATATTCGAGTAGAGTATTTTATTTGTGCGTATGATTACTTTAGCTCTTATGTACCAATAAGTTATTTTTCAGTTACTTTTTGTACATATAGTATGTAATAAATATTAAGTCTATGGAACATATTACAGTATTCTAAAATGAAAATATCATAAATCCTTGGAACTTTGCGCTACATTCGATTAAACAGTCCTAATGTTTTACCTATATATATTTAGATGCGGTTTTTCATATTTCCTTTTTTTTAATTCTACTTAAGAAGTTTTCTTAACGATAAGTCGTCATTATCTTATTTGGATACCTTCTTTTAAATCTCAAAAGCGAGCACGTAATATTCTCCGCGAGAAATACGTTTTGCGCATTTTTAAAATCGTATAACCTGCCGTCTTTTTTTATCGTTCGCAGTAAGTAGGAACGCGCATATCTACATTCCCCTTTTAAAGATTGTAAAATAAAACACGCTAACATTTTGCAGCTACAGAAAGCGTTGCATGTTTATAGTCTCACTCAACCATCCGTCCATTCAGTTCCATTCTCCGTACTTTGTTGTGTTTCGTACAAAGAAGGAATATTGTCTTATGTAACGATATAAAGATGCCTTTTTACAATGTTTCATTTAAAGAGCCTTGTTTGTTCGTATAGATGAGAGGGTCAAATGTTGCTGTCAAACTGAATTTTAAACTAGGTAACTCAAAAAATTGAGCTGAAGTTTTGCATATACATATATACGTAATGTTTGAATATAACGTAATTGTAAATAAAATATCGCGGACGTACTAATATGACGGACTAATTGATAAGCCTTCCCATAATTTGGATATCCAATTATAGGGCTTTTAGGTAAGATTAGGAATAAATTACGTTATTAAAACCTTTTCCTTAAAGTAATTTACAAATAATTTTACGAATTTATTCCCATCTGTTTCAGTCACGGTTTTTACTGTAATGAGTTTCTCGTGTAATAACTCAAGTTATAAACTATATGAGTGCCGAATTTCAGTGAAATACGCTCAGTAGTGTGAAAAAGTAATAAACACAAACATCCTCACCAACTTCCGCCTTTATAATATTATTTATTTATTTTATTTATTTATTTGATAAAGGTCACTAACATACTGATCACTGTTACATGGTGTTTAAAAAGTTAAGGGTGAAATTAATTACATAAGTGGCAGTAGAATTGTGAGTGACGACTGCATGCAATACATCATCGCAACTTTTATATATTGAGTAATAGTAAATATGAAATAATTAACAAAATTAAAATGGAAGTAATTACAAAATATTTACAAAGGAATTACAAAATTTATTAGTGAAAGAGAGTTCAAATAAATTCATTGTTATTACATAAAATGTTGTTCTTTAGATTTTTGAAATTGTCAGAGAATATATCTAAATGTTTGCTTTTCTCTAGCAAGTTATATTCTTTTATGAATCTATTTATTGGAGCGTTACGACCTAATTTTTCGGTTCTATAGCGTGAGTCGAAGTAAGAAATAACAAATGTCGTACACACTGCCCTTGTGTGTGCTAGGACAAAATTTGAGGCATGGTGACATAGAAAAAGCAATGCAAGAAGTATACTTTGGCTGTTATGTAAATGTATAGAAAAACGTCGCGATATAATTCACCCAAAGATTAATTAATACATTTGGTTCACAGTTCAGTAATTTGTTCAGTGATTGACGTACGAAGTATTATAGTTTATTTCGTAACACAGTAACGTAACAGTGTCCTCAAATATGATTCCAGTCATCAATAACCTATGAATGATTTATTCGCCAGGTTAATTGAGATTAATTTGGCGATATTACACATCCCGGTTATTATTACGCTTTAGCGAATGGGTTTTCAGCGAATTTGAGCAAATTTGCAACTAATATAGATATTGAACACAGAATATGAATACAATTAGAATTCGTGTTGTACAAATTATTGCTACTTTAGTTAATCGAGCTGTTGTACATTGGTTCCAGTAACCGGTTAACTGAGTATTTCTACTATTTCCAGATTCTTCTTTAAGAATCAGCAGCTCAGTGAAAGCTGAGAGGAAAGAAGACACGCTACTTACAAAAAAAATCTTTAGAAAATTTAAGCAAAATATCTTTTATTTATCTTAATTTTATTGTACAGATTGTCACCTTACAATCAAAATAAGTAAACAGAAAATGTGTACGCACCGTCTAAATTTTCTATATTCCAAGATTGAATAACGAAGTGCCTTCCGGTTGCGAATCGTGACTTCAATTCCCCGTAAAGCTTGATTAATCGCTATTTCTCCGAACGTTGTGGTTAGGATTATGTAATCTGCGGTTTTATAGAGTTTATAAACCAGTTAACAGTTATTAGCGGCTATAGTCGGGAAAACGTAATAATAACTGTTTTAATAAGCTTGTTGTGACCGCAAGTTAGTAAAAAATGAAACAATGCCTGATGCTTAGATTACCGCATGACTAATTAAGGGATCCGGATACCGTCTCTAGCTGAACAGACAAACAGAATGTTAATAATGAATACAGGTTTTTTAGTATACATAGAA
Organism: Cecropterus dorantes dorantes; assembly: GCA_018249915.1. NCBI lineage: Eukaryota > Metazoa > Arthropoda > Insecta > Lepidoptera > Hesperiidae > Cecropterus > Cecropterus dorantes. The sequence goes on along the minus strand of DWLI01000894.1, from coordinate 6,889 downwards.
CAATGCTAGTTTGCTTAGACGATGCTTGTCGAATCGTACTAAATGCTTTTGACTTGGATGAACATTAAATAAAATTATTTTCTAATCACGCATATTTCCTAAGCATTAACCACACACATCATCAATATCACATATATTATCAGATGACCTGCATTCTAATATGTAATTAACGGAATATAAAGTAGTATGCAGGTCACAAAATGAATAAACGTTAAGGCATTTTGTATCATTCCGTAGCAGCTCATTCTTCCTTTGAGGCACTGTCGAGCCTTTCTTTTTCTTCCTTTCTTTTCTTTGCAGTCCTTTGTTAATTGCGGACGTAATTTCAAGTGGAGACTAAACGTTTCCACCGCTTCGTTTTGAGCGCACATTTGTCTCAACAGCCACTTACTAAATAGCACCGTTTTCTTTGGCTGCTAGTCTAATTAAGTCATTATTTTACAGGCATTTAATAGTAATACTTTTGGACTCCGTTTCATCGTCATCTGTTTTTTTCATTATCGATTTTTATTCTTCTGCTTTCATATTCTGTACGTCGTAGGGTTTAATTTAATGGAATTATAAAGTTATGCTACAGGGGAGTAAATGGGTATGTATATTCTAAGACTTTTCGCACGTTGCGAAAGGGGGCGGAGACGGAAAAAATTAAGACCAAAAGTTGTAACGAAACTTTTTATTTATGCGTATATAATTGTATTTAAATTAATAATATTTTTTGCATATTATTGTTATTTTCTGTTGAATAAGATTTAACAGAAAACGGCATTAAAGCAATTCGTTTGATAAGAGATATTGAAGAATATGCATTAATACTCGTATATTGAATTCGCACTATACTAGGTTTGTGATATAAAGCAAGACACTTTTAATTTACCGGCAAAATTTCTTTTATCCAAAGGGTCATGAATACAATAATTAGCTGTTGTAAAATTTGTTGATTAATTAAGTTTAACCTTTTAACGTCCTTTTGAAAAAAATGACGGAATAACTTTACCAAATCTAATCTCTAAAAGACCGGTTTAGTGTTAATTGCTTTTGTACAATATTTTAACAATTAACATCATTCTAGGAACTTTGAACGAGTTGTGCATAATAAAACTTTACATTTGAATAAAATCTACCGCATAGACGCGGTATAATATTTTTAATAAAAAGCGATGAAACCTGACCGGAATTAGAAATCGGTACGATATTCAAGAGAGCAATTTCACAAATCTTTGACGCGTTGGGTGAGAAATATTGGCAGGCAGTCGATATTACAAAAACCCCAAGCAGAATATTGGTGTTCGGCAGACTAGGTGTAACAAATTACACGATTTCTATTTCATAATGCTTATGTTATATTATGTCATGTGTTACGTTTTGTACTTTAACAATTACAATTTTGTCATAATTGCTAATAATAATATCTTCCCGTGGGTGTCGTAGGATGTCGACTGAGGGTCGATATCCAGAAAATGGGCCAAAACTTATTCCTGTGTAACCTCAAAATCTACTAGGCAACCAGTGTTTGGAGCCGTACGATAATTTCATTGTAACGTACGATGTCCGATAATGCACTATAATCCTACGTATAAAAGTACGATAATTTTCATCACGAGCTTGAGACAACGTTTTGTGTCGTTCATGATATATTTATTCAGAGGTGACGTTTTTTTTTGGTCACCAAATATTATGAGAAGACTTATTTTTGGTTGTGGAATATTTTGACGTTTTGTTTTGGTTAGCAACGAGAAGATGGTGAAATATTGTAGTGGTCTTATTGTAATTGTACAATAATTTTGATCAAAATGATCCAAAATACGATAATTTTACGGCTGTCGTACGATAATTGCCTGGCTGCAGGTTGGGAACACTGTTACCAAGCCACATGTCAGGCGTGGTAACTCTAAGCAAAAACCTTTAGACCTTTCGTCTATGTCCAACAGCGGACCTCCAAAAGCTGTTGGATGCATAAAGTACCTATCTATAGTATAAAGTATAGAATTATATATTTCAAGCGTTTGGTAAACAAAAATATTGTAACAGCAATATTAATATTCTTTAGCAGGAAATTGACGTATCTGCCTTTAAGAGGAACGAATTACAAAATTACATTTAATTATGATGTTTTGTATGTGTTCTAAAACAATAATTTTATAAAGAATATCTTTCACCGAAAAATATATTTTTATCAAAGTTATTAGATTAAGATTTATTACATTTCTAAAGAAACATATCTGGATCGTTATAATTTTATTAAATTGAGTAGGTGAATATAGGAGGAAATCGGATAGTGGGTAAAACTAGATTACAATAAGTACAAAAATACTGTCTATGGGGTACAGGCAGACAGGTTCATATTGTCTAGCTGGTTTAAGTCCTATTGATGTCTATTAGTTGTGGGTGTTTGTTTTATTTTTCTTTCTAATTACTGTTTTATAGAATGCGAGTTACAACATGTCTACTTCTTACAGAATGCGAGCGTCAATATACCATTAATATATAACCGATCAATGTAGATCCTGTACTTCTTGTCTTAGATGGTCACTCCACTCACACCTTGAAGCTTTAGAGTTAGCTCGCGCACATGGTGTCATAATGCTCTAATTAACTAAAACTGATAATAATTTAAATATTTATTATTGTCAATATCTATATTCACCCACTGAACAAATAAAAGCCTATCCGGTTTGACCCACAGGTAAAGGGTGAATTCTGATTTGTAAGTTTTCATTAAAACTGTTCCAGTTTGTACTTATGAGGATTGATCTCATATATTTTCAAGCCAATGTGATGCCAAAGGTTCAATGAAACGTTGAGTATCGAAATAAAAAAACATAGTTTATCGTGTCGTTTCCTTGACTATCCGGAGTCTATCCCCCCACGTTCTATCTTGACTATCCCCCCACGTTCCCCTAGATATTTTGAGACACTGCTATGATTAGTAGTAGACATGCGGACAGATGGACAGTCGGCCTGACCGACAAACGGAGAGACGGCCAGACAACCAGACGGTCAAACGGCCAGACGGCCCGACGTACAATTTGAAAGGCATAATTTCAGTTTCCCAGATCCGGTCATATATAGAACCACAAAAACGCTGCCCGTGTATACATTTATCCACGAGTCTTATTTAAACACGACAGCTTACTGTTTAGCCGACTTAAAAAAAGGAGGTGTCAATTCGTCTGTATTTTTTTTGAAGTTTGATATATCGAAAGTTGTGATTAGGTTAGGTTAGAGACATCGAGACTATGTACTGTGTATGTAAGAAACCAACATATATTTAAATTATTTTTTTTGCTTTTTGGTTACATTGAAGTTGGTTTCTATTTTATGTTTGGTGGTTTGTTTAAAAAATATCCAAGCAGATTATATCAAACGTGCAGAAAATATTCCTAACATTTTCAACGACGTGTTCGCAGAAAGATATTGGCAGTAAATGTTACGAATATCGGAGGCAGGAAATTGGTGTTTCACGGACTAGGCGTAACAAATTACACCAATTTCCATTCACCCTTTAAGTATAACGTTGTAACATGGCGCGTAGTGGCTATCATAATAATCATATTTTTTAAAAGTTAAGTTCAGTTGTGGTCCTTTTTCTAAATATGGTAAAAATATTTTTCGCGCTTGTTTTAAGATTTCTCATTGTCATTTATCCTTATAGAATTCCATTATGGAACGACAATGTCACATACCTATTATATTTTTTGTTCCAAAATGAACTTGTTCTATTTTCGACTTCAATAAATGAACAAGTATTTCACCATTTTATTTTCGATCAAAACCGGCTCTGAGAGTCTTTTGAGGATTCATCTTTTTTATAATATGGAAGTAGCAAACGAATTTGCAGTCCTCTTGATGGTAACTGGTCACTAACACTGACAATTTGTAATAATCCACAGATAAGAGTCTTACCTGGTTAGCCACAGATGCGTTGTTACTCTTGTGGACCAAGTTGGAACGCCTCGGATAAGTGTTCCGCCCTTACCACACCTTACAGACCAGAAGGCAACAATGCATAACACTGCTATTATTAGATATAGAAGTACGTATGGTAGTATTGCTTCTGGAACCAAAACAAAAAAGTTCTATTATCTTTGTACCGTTATTTCCTTTTCACGTTCTGTGAAAAATCAGTGAACTTCAACTGGGTAATACCGTAAAATAATAATCATTTGTACATACATAAACATTTTAGGCACAAAAAATTGGCAACGCGTCATGCCCTACAAACGTCGTTTTAAAAACCTCACGAAACTCGCTACTTTCAAGAAACATATTACCGAAGTTTTGAGAAATGTTAGCAGAAAGACAGTTGATGTAACAAATATACGGGACAGGAAATTGGTGTTCCGCAGAATGGGTGAAACAAATTACAGTAATTTCCATGCGAGCGCTCGTGGTCGCTATACTGTTTACTCTTTAAGGTAGGGATCGTGGATCGTGACACGTTATTTGTTTTTTGTACGAGTTATAACATCACGCTAGAATACTTCTGTATCATGAATATATACAAAGTCAAGGAATAAGCATTGAGATCTAGAATTGTCATCTCAATGTTATGTTATCTGTTGAGTATGGAAATCCGATTTTCGAAGACGAATTTGAAATTGGAATTAGATGGAATAGTTTGAATTTGGCATTAGTTGAATACGTTTTCATTTTGGACTACATTAATTTCGTACTAAGCTTGGTCTTACATCAATATTTTACGTTTTTGCATCTATTATTGTCAGGCGAAAAATATTTGTATACAAAGCCAATACGTTTAGAATGATCCCAGAACATATTCGACTTTTTTTCAAACCTGACATTTTATTTTAATTAAAAAAATCGGATATGTTATTAAACTGATAAACCTGATATTTTATTTTAATTTAAAAATCTTGTGAGTCTTTTTATTACACATAGAGTATGCGCCGGCTACATCTTCAAGAAAAACCTGTCCAAAGCATCAGGGTGACAAGAAATAATATGAATTCAAACACCCGCCTATCAATATTTTAAGGTGCACTGTTGAAAGTATTTGGAAGCCTTTCCTAAAGCAAGTTTTTGCGCATTGTCGCCGAGCTTGGGTTTGTGTCGGTGATGATTTTCCACGAGAAGGTGTTACTGGTCATTTTCGGGATTTTGGCCCTTAATGAGATCCATGAAATGAGGGAGTCCTCAAGACCGATACTACATGGCACAACACATCATGTACCGGCGCAATCTCAAAATAACGTGTAACAAGTAAAATCTATCTATTACAATTTCTTCTACGAAATTCGTATAGAAGATTATATACGAATTCTGTGTATAAGTTAATTTGAATTAAATTTTAATAAAATCGATGCTGCTAAGCCGATGGTCTTCGGTTTCAAAACATTCCAATGTTAACCTTAATTACATTATCCATTAGGTTATCTGTTGTATTAATTTATTTTATATATATTTAAATATGTTTATCTATTTGTCTCATATTAATTGGTTTTTGAGATCAAACTGTTTCAAAAACAAACTCGTAAAGCATGGTTATAATCGGCAAACATTTTAAAATTATTGCCGATTATATCATGCTTTCACCGTCAAACCATTAATGTCTTACTGCTGGGCACGGGTCTTCTCTCAGAATGAGAGAATTTTAGGCTATAGTTCACCGCGCTGGCCAAGTGCGAATTGGTAGACTTCACCCACCTTTGAGAATCTTTTTTTTTAGAGATCTCTCAGGTGTGCAGGCGTCCTCACGATGTTTTCCTTCACCGTAAAGCAGTGATAATTAATTGCTAATACGTATAATTTAGAAAAATCTGTGGTGCGTGCCTGGGATTCGAACTTCGGACCGTCGATTGATAGGCCGAATTGCAACCATTAGGCTATAACTGCACTTAAAATAAAACACAAGCGCGCGGCATACCCGAGACGACGTCGATCCACTCCTTGCCGTCGGGCGCGCGGTCGGAGGCCACGGAGGGCGGGCGCGAGCCGCGCGCCGAGCCCGCCGCGCTGCCCGGCCGGCTCTCGTCGTCGCCCCACGCGCTCTGCGGACACGCGCGATACAGGGACGCTCGCTTGCACTCTTATATGTATACATGGATGTATACCACGATATATCGTGATATATAATCACGACATATCGTGGTATACATCCATATATACATATCGTTTAATATATTTACATTATTTTAAAAATGTTTTTTTTTATTATATAATAAATACCATTTATTAAGATACACTTTGTTTTGTAATGTTTTAGGTAAAAAAAATTAGGCCATAATAAATTATTCCATAACTTTATTCGCATTTTTAAGTATTAAAAAAGAAATTAGACAGAATTTCCTAATTTTGTTTTATAAACTAGCGTCGCACCGTAATTACAGTCACGTAAACAAAATAAATATATACGAGTATGTACCTATAGAAGTACCAATAACCAACAGAAAGAAACTTGATATTACCCCAAAATATACATTTTTATACTTTAAATTAAATCTAATGAACTTAACTTTACTTTACTTTAGCCTTAATATGATTTTTAACTTCCTGACAAACGAACAGAAACAAAAATTCTATTAATAATAGAAAAATACATGATTACTGATTTTCACTCCCCCAAACTATTTCCTAATAAGAAATAAAGCAAATACAAAAAAATATAAAGAAACGCGGAACTTTCATTTTTATCGAAGTCTCCAACATCGATAGAAAGATTCTTTATCAACGTTAGAAAGAAATTCTGTTATGCGTCACATTTTTAGTTACGCATCATTTATTATTTACAATCACTGCATAAAACTTAAGTATTTATTATATGTATGGATTTCTGATTATTACGAACTTTGCTCACATATAGTGTTACATACTCGCGAGCAATCCAACATGTTACTGGTTACCTAACAATGACCACGCATGAAGATGCATC
>DWLI01000893.1:0-17925 GCA_018249915.1 Cecropterus dorantes dorantes | reverse complement strand
GTGCTATAGAACTTAGTAAGCCATAATAGAATAACAGCACACCGCACATACTAAGAGCCTGCAAAAAACACATCAATTTTGAATATATATTATTATTATATTCAAGATTCAATAATATAAAATATAATATCAACTTCAAAAATTTATAAGTTACAAAAAATAGCTTTTATAACTTTCCACATTAAATATAACATTACCAAATAATTAATTGATACAATAAATGCAGTAAAACTCACTATAGTTAAACTTCAGTTTCATATCTAATTCTGTCTGTTAACAGCTATTGCTGTGTTCTGGCTTGGTGATATATTGACTCTGACTGCATGTTTGTAAATTTAATCTTAAAAAAAACAACTGCCTAACAGATGATAGATTCTTTAAAAATAGCATAATAATATTCTTAAAAATATCTCACGTACATTGGCAGTGCAACTGGTGCATATTGAATAACAGTTTTGGATAATAGTTACTTACAGTTTTTCTACCATAGCGATCACTTATGTTTCCCCAAAATGTTGAGCTCAACATCATTCCCATAAAAACAACAGTTGTGGTCAATGCTTGCTGATATCTGAAATAGTGTTATTATATTTTAGGAAAATGAAATTAATATTAACAGCTAGCCTTTATTGATAATATGAGACATAGGGTGTTATTATGTTAATATTTTTAACAATAAAAATACTATAGGCCAAGGGTACTCAGCTATATTGTACTTGAGATCTATTTCTTATCAATTTGCCTAAATAGCAATTCTCATTATGACAAAGAGTTTATTTCTTCAATATTTATATCTCGGGCAATAGTCAAAGCAAAAAAATGTTTTTCTTTGCATTGCTTCAAGATTGAACGGACATAACACCGTCAACTGGTTGGCTACCCCTACTCTACGCCAAGATTCGGCAATTTAATAAGATCGGAATTTTAATCAACATTGATTGCAATGAGTTATATGTATACCAAATTAAAAAAAGAAATAAAAGGAGCCACATACTTGCTTATATTCCATTCACAATGCAGTGCTGGTGAAAGGATGCTCAATATTGTCATCTCCATAGAATCAGCCATCCAACACAAACCAGTACAAAGTGACAATTTTACTTGGAACCAACCAAAGCCTAAAGCATTCACTGCCTGGGTGACTGTAAATGTGTCTGAAATATAGAAAATATTAAGATAAGCAAAATAATTTTGTTAATTATATTGCAGCAGTCATGATGACGATTCATCGTCAACTCATTATTGCTCCACTGCTGGACATTAGTCTATTCTCAGATTCAGTTTCAGGCCATAGTCTACCAAGCTAGTCAAGTCTAGCAAACAGATTTCATACACCTTTGAGAACTTTTTTAAGGACTGTCACATGTGAAAGTTTCCTAAAGCTGTTTTCTTTCTCTGTAACACACTGATCATTAATTTCTAATAAGTACATAGTTTTAAGAAAAAACCAGTGATTGCCTGGGATGCAGACCACAGATCTCCGATTGAGATGCCAAGTTTGAAGCTTGGTCTTCATCGGGTATCACTGCTCTTGCTTTTGCAGATGAGGATTATACACAAATAAACATTCGTTCATTTTCTTTTACAATAATATAAGTTATCTGAATATATGACTATTCTTGCAATTGAAATGTTATCGTTGCCTAATGATGATAGATTTGTCCCTTTAAATGTTTTTTAATAAATTATGAACGAATCGACAGGGGTATTTTGAGGTTTTTTTTTGTTTTATGGCGAAAATGTTTATAACAGTCCTATATAGCGAAACATATCTATTTATGTTTGCGCTTTTAAATTATTTTGGCACTGTATTTTTGTTACTTGTCATAAACATACCGTCGGGAACTACCGAAACTGATGCCATTTCGATTTCTTGTGGAGGAGGCATCGGGGGTGCCGGTGCCCGCCCTTCCCCTGCATTTTCATCTAAGTCTTGGTACCCTTTAGCTCTTCGTATCTGCAAGAAACATAAAATAAATCAGTTCTGACGTGGATTTCTTAGGTCGACTAACGGTAGTCCAATAACTTTAGATTCCACATAACTTACCATATTGTTTGAAATTAGTAAGAGAGTTTCGTAATGAAGAACTTCGTGTATTTATTAACTTGTTCCATTCATAGTAAACATACCATTAGTATGTTTGATAATATTTATTTTACAATTTCTTGAAAAGTTATTTCAATTTGAAAGTTTTCTTAACACTACAGATTGACAGCCGAGAATGACATTGACAATAATGACATTGAACACATAGACAGATGACAGTATTGACGAAGAACAACATAAATAATTTTAGATGAATGAAAGAATTAATAGGTATAATAAAAAAATAACTTTGATCTTATTGATTATTAGTGATTCATATTTATTCATTATTAATGACACATATCTTTTAATATACTGTTAATATATTTATTCCAAGAGTCTTGACGATTATTTAATCCACAGATTCTTCATTCTTCTTCATATCATTTCCTATATTTGGAGAAGCGCTAGGGGCAAAAAAATGTACTTTAACAAATTATAAACAATAAAAGTTATTTATAAATAATTATATTGCTATTCGGTTTAATCAACACGGTTCATATGTATGAACGGCGCGGCGGACTACCACAGATTTTTTCGAAACGCATTAGGTTCTACAAACGGAGTATTTTGGTATGTTTGTAAAGAGATAGAAAGCTATTTGTTAATCCAAAATATTTTGAAATTAGCGACTTGAAGTTCATCTGACATAATGTTATAGATTCATCCGGCCGGTCCGCGTCTGTAGGATGCCAAAATTATCCCATGAAATATCATGATCGGTGATGGATCATGATATTTCATGGGATAATTTTGGCATCCTACAGATCACATAAACTGATATCATAAATCTGATCTAATGATAGAGCCAGAATGCAGTCACAGGTTGTTAGTCATAAAAGCTGTAGGTAATGTTCTCGTTTGATCTCATTAACTTAATCACTACGAGCGTTTTGTAGTAAAAATAATTCAGAAAATTAATGAGAATAAACTTATCTCTCTTTCGATTATGTTTCTTAGGTAGGGGAGAGTGGGGTATTCTCGTATACCGGGTAATCCCGGACACTGTTGTCTTACAAAATCTAACTCCTTCAGCGCCTGTCAAGTGCAATGCGTAGTGCTCAGAATTTTTTCAAGACGAAAGGCCGCGCATTAGTTTTAAGATATGTTCTTTTAAACATTTTAAGTCCGTTTTTTTATTTTTAATCTGCATAACTGAATTTTTTCAAGACAATGTGCTTTTCCATTGTTCCGGAAATTTCGTGGAAGGAGAGGACCCCCAGAAGTCACCGGACCCGCGTCTCACGTCGCCGCAAATGCGTGATTTTAGTTATAAGGATATATTAATATATATGTTAGTCTGTAAGGTATATATGATATGGACCTCTGTATTCAATTATACACATGTATCTTTGTTTATATTGTCTGAAATAAATGATGATTATTATTATTATTATTTTGCGTCAAATACGAACGGTATGCTCGGGGTAAACTCGGACGTCCGTCTTTACCCCATTGTAATATTAACGTTGGTTAATATTTTCTGTTTTCGATGCCTCGAACATATAAGAAGAAAAACTGAAAAGGAGTATACCGTAGATAAACCAAAAATTCCTTCCAGTTCTTTAAAGACTACTTATAACAAAGCGTGTGCGTTGAAAGCTACATTTAAGGCTTTTGGTGACAATGCATGACCAGACTAACGCTAAATCTACAAGCCAAATTTGCTCTCAATACCGAAATAAGCGTCCATCACAAATAATGTAACGGAAATTATGACCTCCGCTTGTGTGACAACTTCAATCTAAAGCTTAAACAAAAAGACTGATATGCCACTAGTTAAAATGTATATTAAGAACAAAAGGATTGACATTTGAAAAAAGGACAAAGTAGAGGAGACTTGACAAAAAGACAAAGAAGAATATTGCGGAAGACTGGATCCTGGAAGGCTTATAAAGGTTGTTCAAGTCGGTCTTCGTCGTGTGGATATACTATTATTTAGATCTATGTAAGAATTCATATTGCATTAGTAATTACCCCATATTGTTCGTAATTACTCCAATGGGTGTCCGTATTTACCTGTATTGTACCGTGTAAATACGGACAGGAAGGGTTTTGTTTAAAAAAACATTGTTATTGATTAGTAAGGACATAAGTGTTATGTTAAATTTGTAGTTTAGAAACCAAAGTTTAATGTGATTATAAATAAAAGTGATTAAGAAATAAACTTTCGATTTAATTTTAAAGTTTCCTTAGGGGGCCGCAATTACCCCACTCTCCCCTATTTGAAATTTAAAATATTCATGTCTAATGATGGGTATGTAACCAGCTGTGTTAAGACTTAGTAGTTTGATCCTTATGCTTAGTTTATTTGAACATAGGTAGTTTCGATTGATAAATAGAGTCTAGAGATTAACCAAAGTATATTTCATAATTGCTGTGCCCCACAATTACACCCGCTTTTAATAAAAATGTAATTTGTCTTTATAATCTTAATAACTTTTGGTAGGAAGCTGGGTTTTCAGGAAATAATTGTGATAGCTAATATTATTTTATTCTTATTCAATGGTGCAATAAAAATGATTATCATGGAAATAGTACACGTGTATCCAGTTCTAAGGATATCTTAAAGTAGTAAGGGATAGATATTCACGTATAGTAATGAATTTATGCCTCTAATAATTAAGTCGATTGGAATGATCTCTTATATGACTCTCCCATCCCTCTTACCACAGTAATTAAAACTAAAATACATAAGTAATCTGTTATTATAATTCAAAAATAAGAAATATTTGGTTCGATTACCGAGAATCAGTTCGGTTTAACCTAGAAGGTACCACTGTCACACCTATTGTGAAGTAGTTCACGAATGTCGTTGGGAGGGTGTGAATGGCTGATATTAATATGGCGACCATCCTAGCCTTCAGGAATGGCACCTGTGGTTGTTTTCAGGTAGTAGTGACCACTCACCATAAGGAGGATCGTTTGATACTTCCACTTTATTAAAATAGTAAGTGTGCCAGTGCTGCCTTCAGAGTCTGTAAACTATTTTTATGTTACCTCATTAGAGAAATACACATGGATCATTATTTAAATAATGTAAATTTGAAGAATTGAAGGTTATATAAAATCGCAATTTATTCAACCCGTAAAAACAATATCTGCTAATTAATTACAAGTACATACATTATAAATGAGGATAACTTATACTTCTCTAAGCTGTCGAGTTTGTATTTATTGAGTTTTCGAGCAAAAAGAAGGCAACGTGTGGGCGAGCTCCCGAGTCGGCTCCTTGAAGAAAAAGGTCAGAGGTTAGAAAGTACCTTTATACCTACTTATCTATTTACCTGATATCAGGTTGATGAATATTCAAAAACATTTCTAGAGAAAAGATGTTTTCTGAAGGTTGCACGATAGTAATAGATTGGATGGATGAGCTTGAAAGTGGTAAGGAATGGAATAAAACTGTATTTTGATTGTATCAATCTTACTAATGTTATAAATTCGACACTTTGTCAGGATATGTGTTTGTTACTCTTCATGCAAAAACGACTAGTCGAATTTCGCTGAAATTAAGCACACAGATATTACCTACGAAGATTAACACATAGGATACTCATTGCCGTGGTAGATGTGGTCGAAGCGGTCGGACTGCAGGAATAATCTAGTTATTCATAAAAGCTTAGAGGACATATGGTACGCTCATACGGTGATAATGGTCCATAAGCCAGCGACAGATTTTCATGACTATTTTTATCTTCCAGCCGATAACTCATAAAATTCTTCAGAGAGTTGTATCCTGGACCGTTGTGAAAGTTACGGCTTTATGGGTTGGTTAAGCAGTGGTAACAGCCCACGCACGTATATAAAATATATATTTTGTGTCATTTATATCTTTTTTCCTAATTCTATAATTTGAAGAATTTTCATTCGGGGAAAAGGGCTAAATATTTTTTCATTATGTGTTTAGGTAACCACCATTGCTAGTATTCAACCCATCTAGGAACCTGTGTGGAATGACACAGGAATCCAGTTACGGAACAGGGGTTGTACCAACCAATATGTATATGCCAATCATTTATCTAAAGGAAATCTTTCTAGATATAGTGACTTTCGTACCATAATTGCCAATTATATTTATGTAGCAATTGGTATTATTTTATATCTTTAATGATAGCTAGAATAAATTAAAAAAAAAGCAACACCAAACAACGGTGTGTAAGGTTATTTTATTTATAAGTAAGATGTTATGACATTTTCCGTTTAATTATCATAAATTATAGATTTTTAAGGTTACAAGGTATTACAAGTTTGGCTCCTTTCACGTTTTCCTGTGCCATAAATACGAGTATCATCCATCATTGTGCTAAGTTATTTTAATACGTAATAGTCGTAAACACTTATAGAAACTATGTACGCAAATATGAGCATTATTTTGTATGTACGGTTGCCCAAAAGTGTAGTGTACTCGAGTATATCATATAAGTATGCGTGTATTTAATTCATGAGTTTGAGTAAATCCTATATGTCCTTCAATTTCTTTAATATAAATACCACTAGTACCAATTTTTTTATATGAAACATAAATACATATAAGGAATTTATCGTTGAGCACGTTCTATTACAAGCATATTGTTCTGTTTTATTTTCAAGTTACATGACCATACTACTGGCTTGCAAAATGCAAATTTAACTATATTTCTTATATACCTGTGTGTCCGATATATACGTTTTAAGCTTGATAATGAATAGTTTTTCAAATAATTCTGACTTATTTTTTAATGTGTAATTAAAAATATACGAAACACACGTAATAGATACCTATTTTCTATCACCTAAAAGTAAGGCAAAGAGGCAACTGACCATAGTTTGTGTATATGGTTCTTGGTACCTGTGTTCAATGTTGGCAAGGGATTTATAAGCAACGAAAACAATTTTATTATAAGTTAAGATTATTGAGTTAAATTTTTTATGTACATTTTTTCCATTTAGGTATGTTTCTTTGTTCTTGGAAAATGATTAAAGCATATGTTTAGTTTATAGATTAGTTATTTAGTTATAGACAACTTACGTTAAGAATTTTTAAAGATATGTAGTGTATATTGAATGAAACTGCAATTTTGCTTTGAATTCATTTTATTTCTTTCCTTTATTAGGATACAACATTATTATAGTTTCTAGGTATCGGAAATGTATCCATATTTATTTAAAATAAAACATAAAAATACACTAATACATTCTATATAAAATATAAATGGATAGTTGTGTATGTATCTAAAGTGATATTTTGAGCCAAATTTTCATGCTAAAATTACAGTAATATAATATAATAGTTTGCCATTTTACAGTTTAAATATTCGTTTTCTATCTACATGACATTAATTAAGGCATTATTCTATGAAATAAATGCTTACAATTTATAGAAAAAATAATATTAAAATGTTGAAAATAAAATAAAATCTAGTCGACATAACAAATTATATCAACAATAACTATATTAACACGAACTAGTAATACTTTACAGGTGACATTAATTGGTATTAAAATTACGAACTAAGTATGTAAGTAATAAATTTTAGGAATTGGATCAATATCTATAAACAACAGGAAATTAGGTAATTTGACATTATTATAAACAGATATGTACTTTGAAAGATATTTAAGGGCGCAGTAGTTACACATGGAAAATAAGATGCACGGTGGAAATGGGTACATAGAAAAATTACAAAGCTCCTTTAGGGTTCAGGACGAAGTTCGTTTTAACTTCAGCGACGGTCTTTTAGACCTGCTGTAATACAAACATTAGTTAAGAAGCTGTAAAGCTAAAATATCACCTAATCCTCTGCCTCCTGCGAGAATCATTTCTTTCTTACAAATGTATACTATGTTTTATATCTTTGCTTTGCAATAAGATCTCTGGTATTGTCTGTCTTAGACCGAAGAAGTAAATAAACATTTAGCACCTGAATAATAATATATATAGTACAAACGTTAGGCCAAAAAATCCAGTAAAGATAGGATAAAGTATCTTAGACTGCTTCGTTTTAGATAGCTGAATAAATCTTGAGACTTTTAGTGAAATACCTTTATCTGAGATCGGTCAAATACACATTATTTATTATTTATTTTTAAACCGTGAAGTTCATTTACGTTTCTATATAAAATGCTTTTTTTTTGAGAAAAGTGGATTAGGATATAGATACTACAAAAATAAGAAAGCCTATCAAGTTTTGTGCCATCCATCATTGAAGTAATTACGTCTTCTATAATTACCTCGATTAAAATATACCGGGCGTATACAGTCGCGTGATGAATGTAACGTTTAGATGCATTATTTTCTATCTAACGATAAGTCTTAGACAATCAGTACCTAATATATTTACAAAAGCACATTTTGTGCGACTTATCATGCAGCTGCCGAGTGAAGGGAAACCTTAATAAGTATATTCGTATTTAAAAAGTTATCATAATCTCTAAACAACCCAAAACCCTTTGCTCGATGCTGATTATTTATAGTCACATTTTGTACGATCATTTACTCCCGTTACGACTACAATACTCATCTATTATCAAACTAGTAAAGAATCAAAAAGGATTGAAAACCAGACTGATATATTTTAGGTTTACCTAATGCATAATGAATATGAATACTGGGAAAATCGTTCTACAAAAAGCCACAAAAGTTAGAACTCTGGCATGATGTGAAATTTTTAAAGAATAATGATTTTAATTTAAAATTACTCTAAGTTCGGCATTAAAATCGAGCGATAAAGATTTAAAAAACGAGGAAGGACGATAGGACAAGTTCAATACATTTTAAGTTTTTTTTATCATTTTGATTGCCTGGTTCGCGAATGTTTCGTCAGGTCGCATGTTTCGTGTTGCCGCAAGTGCCTATAACTCTACATAATACTCAGTCTCATATTTGTTGGCGATAGTCAGTAGTTTCGTTTAAGTAGCGATGTGACGTTTTAATCCTCGGAGTTCTTCAACCAGGTCGGAGTCAGTAGCCACGAAGCGTTTGTCGATTCTTCGTTGTTTCGAGTCACCCTGTGAAAGAAAAAAAGTTTAAGTGTCAAAGTTCATTCATGAAGCGATCGCTTCAAAGTGGGTTAGTCCAGAGGAGGATTTTAGGTGATATTGGTTCTCCGCTCCCCGCCCGCCCCGAATGACCCGGCCTCTGCGCGCCGTGTCACCCACCACCCCCGGCCCGGCCAAGTTATTTTTAGACTTGGGGGTTTCACAATCTATAGCGAATATCTATAAAATGTACTTATAAGACACTTCTTTGAATGATACTCTGATTGGCGTTAAAATTTATGGCGAAATTAATAATATTTTATAAATGGATATACTTACGTGATTATGCGTTTCCAGCATCTGAGAAATGGCCTTGTAAAACGATGAGTTCTTTCTGTTTTGTTTTGAATGATGATTTTGATGCATTGGTTTTTGAGCTGGGCGAGGAACCATTACTTCTTTCTCGCCTGATTTTGGTTCTTCGGTATTGATGGCGGGCGCAGCAGTCGTCACACTTCTTTTGTTCCCGTTCCAGTTAATGAAGCTGTCTGAATCATCACCAACATAGTCATCTTCTTCTATTCTAGGAACGGTTTTCGGCACATGGTATAGCGGTTTTCCAGCTAAGGCTTTTAATTCTCTGACATCTTCGTCTTCTATATCTTTATCATCATAGTCAGGTGTGGGGAAAGCGGCGCGGGCATTCTCTCGTCGCCTTTGAGCGTCTTGGGCCATTTGAGTTAGAATCAGGTTATCAAGGAAAGCAGCACTAACGTCATCAACATTGCTGGACCGCCAGTTTGGATCAGCATCGCTTTCGAACCAAGTCTCCTGACCAATAGGCAAAGCGGCTAATCTCTCTTCTTGCCTTTTTGGCGCTTCATTAGCAAAATGTCCATAAGGATCATAAAAGTAGGCGTTGGGAATTTGACCGTATACTTCGGGTACGCTAATAGCTGGCGCATCGTAGTAGTATTGCACTTTTGGTGCATAATAATAATAATCCTCATCTGGGTACTCTCTAGGAGGTTGAGGGTAAGCGGGCCAAGCCTGAAGGGGGTAGGTCATCGCTTGACCTAATAAGTACGTAAACAGGACAGGCCACATTCTAAAACAAAAAAAATAATTTTAAATATATGTTGTCTAAAAAAATTCAATTATATAATTATAATTTTAAATAGTATTCTAAAATCATCATAATTTATTTTTTCGGGTAATAATATTTTTTAGTAGAATAATTAAGTCACTTGATTATATTTTTTACGTACATAAGTTACTTAATATACATATGTGAAGTTATAATAATTATGTAAGTCAATAAAAAACAGGATATTCAGAAATATTGAAACGTCAAACATAGGTCCTTACATAGGTCTGAACAAAAAGCAATTTGTACTTACTTTAAGCTCGGTTGCTGGGAAATGCACTTTTATCACTTTGTATATTTCTCGTATGACGATCGCGACACGACTACGTAGGCAGGGCGGGCCGCGGGCCTTTATAAGCTAGCGCCCACGCGTGCCGCCCACACGTTCTCAATGAATGTCTCCCCAGCCCTCTGGCCCCCACCTCCTCGCACCCCCTATCAACCCCTAACCCCTCAGCCCGCGCAGCGCTATCGATCGCGCTCACAGATTATTCATCTTAGTAAACCATTATACTATTTTTCAGAACGCCGTACTAATAGCTGCCGTGATAAACAGATGTCCAGTACTATTCTGTATAGTAAGATCTGTAATCCAAGTGAGTAACTATCACGGATAGCGAGAAATATATATATTCTCGTAAGTGAATGAGAAGACTAAGGAACTCGCTTAACCGTAATACCGTTTCTAATAATACTTCAGAGGGCGCATTTGGAACGGTGATATAAAGGGGTCAAGTCAAGAGATAAATTATTTTGATAGGAAATGTCTAAATCAAAACAGTTGTTTTTATTAAGTTTTTAGTTTATTTTTTTCCGTAACAAGAAGCGTTTTTCTTTTTATCATGAAAGCCTTAGACGTACACAAGCTCTTCCAAGTACTTATTGTGTACTTGGAAGAGCTGCGTGGAAATTTTTGCATTTGTCGCGACTCTGCGTATTCATTTCAAAGGCTACGTCAGATGAAGTAACCGAGAAAGGTTTTATGTTTGAGTCAGAATCTTTTGTAGGATTATATTTCTATATGGAAATAACAAGGGAATAAAACATACACTGTTCGTTATAGGATGACAAGATATCTTTGAACCATACTTTTGGTATGTATCTCTGTATATACATAGTACATACTAAATTAAAAATATATTACACATACCGGAATGGTATATGGATGTTTTTTTTTAATATTTTCTTCTTCTTATTATTATTTTTTAATTTTCAAGTAGTAAATGGGATTGCGGTCTACCTGATAGTAAGTGATCACTGATAGTTACTGCTGATGGCAATGGGCAAGTGGTACTGGGCTGGCCACATCACTCGAAGGACCGATAGCCGATAAGGGAGAAAGGTCCTCGAGTGGCGATCACGCTTAGGCAAACGGAGCACAGGTCGCCCCCCGACCAGGTGAACTGTTGACCTGGAAAAGACAGCGGGACAACTGGAATCAACCCCAGATAAGGTCAGAGTGGTTAACCAGACCTTACTTGTGGTTAACCAGAGATGCGATGCTACCCCTGATGTCTAAGTGTGTGCGCTACGGACCAAAGCACAGCTAACTTTATCCAATGGCAAAAATATGTAGATGTGGTATTCATGCCTCCGAAGGTTGAATTAAAAAGGTTACTCCCACCTTCAAAACCGTCATCCTTCTTCAAATAAATGGTTTTAGCTGAAGAAATAATCGTTTTAGTCTTTCTTAAAATAATCTTTGCTCATATAATTACACATTTTAAACGTTTCGGGATCTGTAGCCAAGAATTCTTTGCACGAATGAAAAAACACTTCAGAAATTACCTATACGACCTTACTAGGCTTTGAACACGAGAAGTTGTGTGACTGACCGTCATGGTGACAAATATTAATGAGACAACTGAGATGTTGTATCGTTGTTTAGTATCTCTTGCTGTATTGTTTTGACCCAATTAGACCAATTCAGATAAAATCGGTGCATCGGTGCCGGATTTTCTCATATGAGGTTGTGTTCCGATCCAGTGTTACTATAAAAAAATATTGTAAGTGACAATATGTAAGTTCCTTCTTATGCTTAAAAATATAGAAATTTCATTTAAATATCCTTCGGCAGTGCACACAGGCATTCATAATAGTAAAACTATTCGTGACCTTTGACATTTTTATATATGCTTTTACTATGAAGTGTAGCGCTTTTTTCACATAAACTTATAAAAATTGGCCGTCTTGTTCGTGGTTATGAAGGTCACGTTACTTTTTATGTTTAAATAGACTGGAATAAGAATTTTTAGGTGTTTTGCCAGCAGATATTTTAACAAAGTTTAAAAGTGTAATAGGCATGAAAACATAGCTAATAATTATATAAATATGACCGAAGAAAATACTGTAATCATTTGGATAAACGCCCTGGAGTTTAAAATGCCTAAAAGTATCTTTTTAAAGTTTTTTATACCTAAAAGTAAATTGCTAGAAAAATAATAGCAACCTAACGTATAATAATTTCATCTAACTAGCTGTGCCCCGCGCTTTCACCATTTCTACATAAGAAAAAAACAAACACACAAACATAACATGATGGTATAGCCTATAGCCTCCCTCAATACATGGAATATTTAACACAAAAATATTTTTTGTATTGGAACCAGTAGTTCTTAAGATCAACGCGTTCAACCAAACAAACTCTTCAGTTTTAGAATATTAAAATGAAATAACTTTATATTATTCGTATATTAGTAAAGTAGTCATTAGTACAGATATTATTTTGGCACAGATGTTTATCTAAATAATGGGTTTTTGCGACGTCAACACATGTGAATTGTCACACGTAATATCGTTGTTCACCCACATTGTCGCACTACGGCAGGCCATATTTATGACTTAATTCACTGTGTCGTAAATATTCGTACATATTAAAACCTTTCACAGACAAAAGCTGATATATTTTTTTACGATATATAAGCTAAAGAGCACCCATTTAACGATAAGTGGTAGCTGTTAGCAATGAATATCTAAAATTAACCCCAAATAGGGTTAATTTACTACTTGACGTCAATCACAGATGCGGCTACTAAAGGCTAACATATATGCCCACGTATAAATGTTTTTCCTGTACAAAAGATTTCAATCTAAAACACAGGAGTACTTAACACGTGTGATAAGGCAGACTCCGGTATAGAACCATGAAGATTCCTGCCACCTAATACTCTACAATATGTAATGTTTACATACTGATGGACATATATACATATATACGACGATGGACATATTGACGACCCGCGTAGCGGAGCGGTCACTATACTGGTCTGACACGCAGTGGGTTCCGGGTTTGATCCCCGGCCAGACAGATATCTGAGTGATGAATTTAGATTATGTTCTGGGTCTGGGTGTTTGTGTCATCTCTGTGTGTCCATGGTACTCACGATACAGTAGAAAATCCTGGTGGGGGGCTATGAGTGTAGTAAGCGTGTGTTTATATTTATTCATATACTTAAAGGTCTTTGTGTTTCAACTCCGCAAGCACAACCGCCACACTTATCATTCTGTCTAATAACACTAGTGTACGCTGCTGTGCTCTGATCTGAAGGGTGTGGTAAGGGAGATCGACTTATCCGAGATGTTCCAACTTAGTTCTCAGGGGAAGCGTCGCAACTGCGATTACGTGTACCACCAGAACCAGTGTATGTCAACCGGAGAAGTTCCACCGTCACAACTATTTCCAGCGTCAAGCAATTCTTGCGTTTCGGTGGAAGGGTGTAGTTGCCGGCTTAGTTATATATGTTCGACCATCTTAGTTCTCGGGAGTAGCAACGCATCTGTTATCGAATCCAGATAGATCTCCTGTACTATATGAAGTTGCTTACAGTTGTCCATAGGCGGTAGTATCCACTTACCATCAAGTACTGCACTCGTTTGCTGCTTCAGCTTAAAAAAAAGACTGATGTTATGTAGAGTTGATTACAAATGTCTATGGGCGGCAGTGAACACTTACTATGAGGAGGACTGCATGCTCGTTTGCTACTACGATATTATAAAAAAAGAACTTAACTTTTCATCTACGTTCATGATTAGCGCTTGGAGAGCGATATTGGTTATAGCGTTATCTTATCTGTAACTTCGACATGATGTTATAAACGTGACATTTAGAACTGCTATCAAATAAGCTCTGTTAAGTGCAATTGCGTTGTTATTGTAGTTGTAAATATATATTGTTATTTATATTGACGTGTGTGGTATACAAATAAATGTTTGTTACTAGGTTAGGCTAGGCTAGGTAAAGTTAGGCTAGGCTAGGTAAAGATGAGCCCGGACGCGGGCAAACGACGTCAGGCCCGCGGACGAGTGCTCTTAGCATGGGCTTGATGAAAGGCGTCCAGAGGAACACCATTGGGTTTTAGCCGGTAGGACTCCGGCATATCCTTTCAGTTGCCCCCGCGGCCGAGAGGAACCCATGAAGGGTTACCGCACTAAAAAAAGCTAGTTAAAGCTCCGCCCGCTTTCGTCTACTACGGTAATACTCGTAAGTGTCACATGTTTTAATCTAGGTCGTAAACTATCTGTATGCCAAATTTCAGAGAAATCCAAGCAGTAGATTCGCGTGAAAGTATAACAAACACACGTACATCCTCACATTTACAATATCAGCAAAATCTGAGTTTAGTAAAATATTGATTAATCACGTTTTAAATATATATTTCACACTTCATATCATGGGTTTTGAATATAAATATAATAAATAATAGTTCTGGAATATCAATAATCGTGATCTTCTGCATGGTTAGTAAAGAATTTTATCCCAGCATAATGTCGCAAGTTAATAAGAATCAAATGACAGGACACCGAATAAAATTCAATTAGCAATTTTTGCTCCTAAAATGGAAATTGTAACTTTTCATCCAAGCATTGATCATTAATGCTTTTATGAAAGTATCATTCATGAAAATTTAGCCCAGATAATATAAAATGTATACTGTTCAAACTTGTAATATTATAAAAATATTATGACAACTCCTACATAAAGGTATACGTAATAATGTTTTCGTCTGCCAAGTTCTTACCTATTTTCTTTTTGTAACACCCACGAGTAACCATCTAACATACATAGTAGGAGCTAACGAACCACCTACTCACTAGAGTGAATCATAGGTCACGTAGTACTGAATCAGTTTTAAATATTTTCATAGAATTTTACTATATGAATCAGTACGTAATAAATGGAAAATCTGTTTTATTACCTAACACAATAAGGGAAGGTAAATGTTTAATATTCACGTAAAGCGAGTAGGGTAGTGACAG
This sequence comes from Cecropterus dorantes dorantes, assembly GCA_018249915.1. NCBI lineage: Eukaryota > Metazoa > Arthropoda > Insecta > Lepidoptera > Hesperiidae > Cecropterus > Cecropterus dorantes. The sequence continues at coordinate 2,476 of DWLI01000893.1, read as the reverse complement.
GTTGAAGATATGACATACCTGTATGTGTATGTATACACCTACACAGCTACGAATAAGTATGTAGGTACATACGTACCTACATACTCATTCGTCTATTCAGGAACAGCCGACACCCGTCTGTTTAGCTATCCACCTAGACAGGTGCTTTTGTGGAAGTTGCAGAAAAAATATACACTGAAGCTATTCAGTGCTTATATCTTAACTACTAGCTAGAACTATGCCTCATACTCACAAAATACTACGTAAGTAGCTTAACAGCGCAGAGTGCCTGTCACACAACAATAAAGAATTAACGTGATTTTTATATCGTTTGTTTTAACATAATTTGTATTACAATTATAATATTAGGAGTACGCCAGTAATTCAAATTTAGTATTTTCTAGCTATTTTTTTAACAAATCCATTACTTTTAATTATAAGTGTTCAATTTTATATCTGATAGTAAAATAATTCAAAATAACAAAGTACAGCAATAATAAAACTACTTGTTTAACAACTTAAAACTCGCATTTAGGTTTTTTTTATTCTATAAAATCAAGAAGAGAAATCGTTCCAATTTCTTGCCAGTATCAGCCATTCATTAATAGTTTTATTCGCACAATTTGAAGAACTGAGCCAAGATAACGCAGACCCTCGTACTATTCAATGGCCCGGTGATGTTTCTAGCGGTTATTTGCCAAATCGCTATAAGATAGGTCGGGAGAGGGTGGCGAAATCGGTAACAGCTCGCTGCAGTCGAAGTGCATCGTTTGCGGAAGTCGTCACAAACAGCAGGTCAATGACCGGCTGGCGCCCTCACGGCGACATTTCAGTCAATACTTGCAATGTTATATCAATAACTGGAATTTTCGATTGTTCTCAATTCTTTCTAACGTATTTTGCTAAATTTTGAGATAGTATTTATTGTATATATTGAAGGGATATACCACTCCACGCCACTGAAAGTAGACGCTGCCACCCATGGACAAATACTCATCCCCAGATAATACCGAGGACATAAAGACCGTAATTTTACATGCATGTTTTTATTCTAAGAAATACACATTGTATAACAAAATGTTTCATGAATAATTAAACCTTTCAAGGAACTTACGTAAGCTTCAACGTATTACGTAGGTACCTAATGCAATTAGCAATGAAGTATTCAGCATTCATTCTATACTATACCGACATTTTGCTAGTAGCTTACTAAATTGTGTAATAAGTTCAAAGAATTCTAACGTTGGTAATTAATTAACGACTGTGTAAATAAATATGTTTCTCGGTAACGGCATTTACTAATTCGCTTGTAATTTTCCGCGACCATTGTACTTGCGTAATATAAAAAGTAACTTTTTTCATTCGAATTTCGCTATACACGTACAAGATTATTAAGGCCTCCAATTAAATATATATGAATAAGACTTTTTCTTACAAGATAGATGTCTAATTTTCTACAGTTTAAACTTAAATTTAATTTAATAGCATTTTTTTATTTGCAGGAACACACTTATAACACGGATTTTAAGCACATTAGCGTTTTAGTCCTACATATATGAAGTAATATATAAAGCAATCTAAAGACATATTAAAGTTTTAGTAACAGCATAGCTAGATATATATTTAAATAAAGATTTATTAATTTTTCATAAGTTATATATCTCTTAATTGGTATCTTTCACCACATATCTGTTATTAGTCAATACCAGACTGTAAAGGTACAGGTGGAAAATTAAATAACAGTTATTAGTGTAACGCTTAGATTATTAGTTATACATTTTGTCGGCTGATCGATTGGTCGAAATTTAATCCTCTGATATAGGCCTACCAAGTAGGGTTCCGCCGTAGTTACCGCATTTAACTGTGTATACTGTTGACATTAATCGATGAGTAGTTCCACATGAAAGTGGTTAAAAATTTTGATGCGGTAGTACCCCTAATTCTTTTTTTTTAAGACTGAAGTAACAAACGAGCATGTCCACCTGTCCAAGTGGTTACAACCTCCCATGAACATCTGTCAGCAGCTTATAGAACAGGGATTCTATATGAAGTCGATCTTTTGAATGTATTGTTGTTGTTACTTTGTTACTCTCGAAGATTAAGATGGCCACCTTATATATAAGTGAGCCTGCAACCACAACCTCCCACCGAAACGCAAGAATTGCTCCATATTACACTTGGCGGTGGTACTTCCTCGGTCAAATAACACTGGTTCTACTATCTGATTAATTCGAGTCCAGTGGCACCACCGGCATTCTTTTTCGGCTTTATAACAGCAGTATTACGAGAAACAAACTTATCAGAAGCGTTCCAACTTCGTCATCAGGGGTAGCAACGGATTTGTGATCACGTTATACATCTTATAGGTTCTAGGTATTTATGTATTCGTCTTTGTGTGTCAATGGTACCTATGACACAGGAGAAAATTCTAATTTAGGGCTACGAGTGTAGAAAGATTTTTTTCTCTTTGGTGAGTTACGAATGTCATAACAAAAAT
>DWLI01000892.1:0-17931 GCA_018249915.1 Cecropterus dorantes dorantes | reverse complement strand
CATTTTTGTAAATGTTATAACGATCGACTAATGAGACGCTCTGAATTGATGTTTTTGTTTTAAACAGTTTATATGTTTAACCAGTTTATGTGTTTATATGTAGAAAGCGTGTTTATATGTTTAAATAAAAAGTGTAGATGACGGCAAATTTTTATATGAAGATGACAAACTAATCCTGTATGGTATTTTTTTCTTATAATTTCAATATAAAATTAATTCAAATTACTAAAAAAGTCACTAATAGAAAATTAAGTCCAATCTAAAAAATCTTAACACCCAAATGAAATAAAAATATAACTGATCAAATAAATTAAAATTCTTCTTAATAAATAAATAATTAAATGTAAATACATTACCCTTCAGCGATTACATCGGACTGCGGACGGTCAGTGCAACCGAGCAATTGCGCTATCTTCATCATGGCCACGTCCAGATCTGATCTGAGCAGATTCTCACGCTGCAAGCACTCAGACATCGCTTCCTCCATGTTCTAATACGAATAAAAATAAAAACGTTTACGTTTTAAAAATAAAGACATTAAAATAGCATAATGACATTTCCATAATAGATAAATTTAAATATTAATAAAAGTAATTTAGCAAATTGATGAAAATATTTAATTTACCTTTCTGTGTAGTTCACAGTTGTCACAGGAGAGTCGTTTTGATTCGAAGTCGTCAACCAGCTCCGTTATTTTCACTTCGCTGGACTCCAACATCTTTGAATCTTGACGTCCTAATAAGCATCAGAAATATTTTATCCACATTCAAAGTGCAAAAATAAAAAATAGGATAACGAGATATGATTATAAAAGGTTTAAGTAAACTTTCATGTTTTTTTTTATTTAATGAAAGTAATAAATGAGTCTACTCGGGTTGCGAGATCCATGCTGTGCTTCCTTTACCTCTATATCTACCTAAGCTATGTTGTTACTTATGAAGACAAAATGACAAAGCAGTGCAACACAATATTATCGAATGGTTGATATTAGATGTGGTGATTAAGCCGTGGTGGATCTATATGGGGAATTCTACTGCCGTAAAAATACAAAATGTAATGATAATTAACTACACTTAAGAATTAAAAGCTAAAGCGTAAATATCACAGCAACACTCACTAGCACCAGTGAGGCGCGACGAGAGCTCGAGCAGATCATGCGCCTCATCGCGAAGCCGCTTGAGCGACAAGTCTAGCTCCCGCTTGATGTCCGCGCTGAGGTCCCGCTGGTGCTGCAGCAGGCCGGGCGCGTCCTCGTCCAGCGTGGCCAGCACCGCGCGCAGGTCCGGCGCGAAGTGCACGTGCTTGCCGCGCGACACGCTCGTGTTCAGATCCAGTACGCTCGGCGACGACGCGCGCGACTCGCACTCCAACGTGCTGGAACGAACGAACCTTCGATATTATCATATTACTGGATGCAACGAATTGGAAAGGAGTAGCAATAGCGGTCTGTAACTTGTAAAGTAAGAAAGGCAAAAAACAAAAAAATGTGTACATGCACAATTTAAAATGTGAGATTAATGAGGTTATTACTTTGATTTTTTGCGTAAATGAAGACAATGTATTTTTAGTAACAATAGTTTATTGAAGTAATGAAAATATAATTGACAAATTGCACAGATTGTTATATTTAGTAAAGTAGAAATAAAAATAAGCATCGTAAACCAATTTTTCTTTCTTTGTTTTAAATTAATATGAAAAGCAAAGCCATTTCTTGCAAATAAATGGAAACAACAGTTTTAAATATAAGCGTTTCTTCAATTCTCGACCAATATTATACTGAAATGACGGAAATGTGTTTGTCTTTACCGTGTACTTAGACACACCTTAGGCTTACAGACGCATAAACCCTCTTAGTTACATATCTAAAATCGTCGCGACCCGAATACAGACTTAGAGATTTCCAGTGAAAACTGATACATGAAATGCATAGTGCATGGTGCTTGGCATAAGGCCAGTCTTATTGCAATATTAATCTAGTCTAGTTCAACGCCTCTTACGCGAGGAGTGAAAATTAATCCCGATAACAAACTGCAATTAGATTCGTGGTTTCACAACGGAAAGTAAGAATACAGACCGCATGCGAAAGTTACATTTTGTATGCTAGAAAATTGTGTTACTATTTTGGAGAGATTCTCTTTATGCGTGTCCTTTTCCTGTATTAGATCGTCACTATTTAATTTGTATGTCAAGTAAATTTTCAACGTACTCATTGGTAAAAAAAAATCAATAGCGGCGGACAGTGAATACGTTGTCATCTTAAATTTTGAGCGCGCTAGCGACACGTATCATAATACTACATAAATATTTGTAAGCGGCGGTAACTACTTACTATGAGATGGTTTACCTGGCTCTTCGCATTTTATATCAATATATTCTTTATTTTATATTCATATTAACAATAAAAAATGTCTAACCGTGATCGGAAAAAATATTAATTACTAATAAATTAATATTAAATCTACTTTCAAAAATACAAGCGTATTTTACTCAAATATGTATGCTCGTTAGTATTTGTCTAGGCTTATCTGAATAACAACTGAAATTTGTCGAAAACATAATTATTTTGGAGCATCTGAAACGTTGAAGTGAGTATAGCACCATACGTTACTCAATTTTATGACACGACCACCCGAAATTAATATGAGGGGGATTGACATTATAAATTACAAAGAGCAGAGTGCAAGCGCTGTCTGGCAAGCGACCAGCGACCACCGTCCAGTGCGTTATTAATTCCAGACAAGTCGCGATACGAAAGCAATTAGGGAGCGAACGTGCGCGTGCGTTCAAACTGGGTGCGCTCTTTGATGATTTCCTGGTAAGACACTTTTAGCGTTTCTTTGCTTTGGTGTCGGTTGAAGGTGGCTGGTAATGGCATCGCAGGTGTTTTGTTGTAGCATATAAGGATCTGTTTATATTTGCTATTTAGTTCTGGGAACTTCTATAATGATCACATAAGAACGGAGAGCTGTGACTACTTTGCTGAACACTACAGCAAAGCCTCAGTCAATTCTTTGTTAAATCGATCCATTCGCCTACACAATCAGACTAAAAATAAACAAGGTAGGTAAATAAACGGACGATAAATAACCAGTATTAGAACATGACAATTAATTAAATAAGAGTAAAAAAGAAGAGGTTCAGCCGACTTCAAGATATACAACCAGACAATATTTATTTATTTGTTTTATATAATGTATAAAAACCGTGATAACTTGAAACCTGCGTGAAATGCGACATTTCACCCTTCATTGACTTTATAGTTCCTTTGCGCAAAATCGTCCTTCGTTTTTAAACAGTTATACAGTTATTAACTATCTGTTAGTTTATATTAAGAATTTGATGATATACTATTCGATACTGTTTTCTTTCATATTCTACAATCATTTTGCGGTGACATCATCAGACGTATGTACGTACATGCGATCGTACCACCTGGTGATATGTGTTTACAGCCGCCCATGGACATCTATAAACAACTTCATATAAAAGAAGTAGAAGATAGCCAATTACAGGTGCTCCCGAGGGAAGATGAGCCGTCCATCACATCCTTCCACAGAAACGCAAGAAATGTTAAAGAAGGTAATGTACAAGACCATTTGTAGTTTAGGTAACAGGGTAACAACGCATCTATGACCGACTTTAGAAAGGATCCCTGACAATGCAACGTGTACTCACTCGTCGTCCACGAGCCGTCGCAGCAGCTGCGCGAGCACGGTGCGGTTGAGTTCGTCCTCGGCGCTCGCGCAGTACGCCAGCAGCTGCGTCACCGCGCGCTGCAGCGCCGCCGCCACGCGCTTCAAGCTGTCCCTGTAACACCACCACGTTGAGCTTTACAACTGTTTATTGAGCTGTACAGTCACGACCCTAAATATTTGACTATGGGCACATCAGCAAAAATACCTGTCCCAAGAACGAATTCAATAATATCTGTCAGTACGAATGCGGCAAAAATATGACATTAACAGGCAGGATAATCAAATGTCATCAAAATAATGTGATTACCTATTGAACCAAAAATATGTGACGACATTAATTCCAGAATAATTTCAGATTTGTTAAACTCGTTCTTGAGATAGATATTTTTGCTGACGTAGCAAAGTCATATACTTATGCTGGTGATTGTACTGTTGACTCTATTCAGAATCACAGGAAACTACGGGTGCGGTACAAACTTAGGTTTTTTAAAAGATTTAAGTCTATATGATGGTATGTGTTTACCGCTAGCTGTCCATGCCCATCCATAAACAACTTCATATAAGAAAGGAATAGTCAATTACAAGTGCTCCCGAACGAAGATGGGTCGTCAATCACATCCTGCCACAGAAACGCAAGAAGTGTTAAAGAAGATTAATGTACAAGGCCATTTGTAGTTAGGTAGGTAGGGTAACAGGGTAACAACGCATCTATGACCGACTTTAGAAAGGATCCCTGTTCTACAGTAGGTTGAGAGGATGACGTTTGTGACATAAGGCTCAATCAAATGACCTTTTGGTTTTTTACATCCTTACATTAAAATCATTTTTACATTGCAATGAATACCGCCGTTATAAATTTGGAATTTACCTCTCTTTAGTGACCTCCTCGAGCTGTCTGTTCTGGTCGAAGCTGTTGTTCCGTCGTTGCCGCCATTTGTCCGCGTCCCCCGGAGATGCGTCCTCGCGGAGACTTGATAGCTGCCGAAAAAAATACAATTTATTAATATATTTATATGTAACTCAGAATTACTTATAAGACGGATATGTCCTTACTTGTGCATGTATGTGTATACAAAAGAAATACACATTTCGTCAGGGAACATTGTTTATATTATTTCGTTATTGTAGTACCATTTCTTTAAAAAAAACTACGAAAATTATCCTTGAAATCCAAAAATGCTAATCAATGATATACTTGCTTGTTAAGATATTAGATGGTATAATAATGCAACGCATGAAAATCAATTTTAACATAATGAAATGTACAATAAATAATACCAATACAACGTACCATAAATCTTTTCAACATCACCATATTGGCCGTCACATTTTGGAAATCACTACATCATCAGGACACAAGTGATGAACACTATATACACTTAATTAACGAACATTTTTTTTATTATTTTTATGCTCCTTCATTATAATTAGTCACTTTTTTAATTTATTAACGTATTTATTCAATATCACTTAACTTCTTCGCAAAACTATAAAAAGTTGTTTATAATTTAGGATTTGGACGAACAGTATTTTGAGAAAGCTTGTCAACTTTACTTAACGTAATCAAAAACAAATAAATGACATAACAATGACAAAAAATACTGTGATTACTTTCTATCACTCGTACTTTTAACAGAATATCTTTGAAACACGTCATAAATCTCTCAATTATCTAAAGCCTAAGAACGTCTACATGTAATTCCAGACGGTCGACTAATAGACATATAAAATGGTTTTTATAAAGAGGCATATCTTATGATTCTTAATATTGTGTAATTAAAACTCAATCTCAATTGAAACTGAAATGATATGATTCATAAAGTCGTGTTTGAACGTTGTCTATATTTTAAATGTTTCCATTGCCGTGGCCATAACGGGGTGGGCGATAACTGACTCAGAGTATAACTTACAAGGAAAAACGATATTATTTACATACTGAAATAATGCAGGACGCCGGTGTTTACCGAACGACATAGTTCAATTCATTGCCTATATTAAATAATTGTCTGAAGCTACTGATATGTAAAGTTACATATCTCATGACGTTATGTTACAAAATGACATGAGAAAGAATATTCATTATATACATAAGTAATTAATAACCTGAGATGATAAAAGGTAGCCTAATTATTTATTTCATTTTTGAACTACTGGCAGTCATAAAGTTGCATGGGTAACCACTATGAGATACTGAGAGATCCGAAGAGACTTTGTAAAATAAAACTTAATTGAGGACAATACAAATTTCCATCTACTCTAATAAGAGCATGAAAATGTTTCCATAGTTTTCAAAATCTAGCGTGCACATTGTTCTGTGTGAAGTCTTACAGTCAGTGGAAGTGGAATACAAATATGAATCTTACAATTTTGAACACTATTTAAACTTAGGTAGATTTACTTACATAGTGTAGTAAGTTCAGAGTAATTGCTTTACGCTATTCTGATATAAATCATGATATTACACACTTATAGCGCCTTACGAGTATAAACAAAAATCCGTATTTCACTAAATCCACTAAACTTTTTGGGTCGATACGCAAATATTTACGAACCATATCGCGGGCCGGCTTTGATAAAAACGTCAGCTTCGAGCGTGTATAAATCGTGAATATTGAGGGTATGCTTAAAAATTATGATAAATTCAACCCGATAAGATAAACATTGAAAGTGTGTGAAATTTTCTTTTATACAAACATCCAGTTACCTGTTGGCAAATTACAATTAATGTCGATGGATTGGTATCGTCGTCACACATTTCTGTTCAAATCTATAGCACCCTACCCGCACCAGTCTCGCTACAGTGTTTAAAATATTCTTTGAGTGTTGATCTGTCGCAAGCACAGAAATCGACTGCCATAGTAGTACTGTTCGACAGTACATGAGCCGTATGACCGTATATGAAAAATATTCCCATATTCTACTGATTGTTTTTTGGTAGCAAACGAGCACGCAGTCGACATGGTAAGTGGCTATTGCTGCTCATGGATGTCAGTAATCAACCCTCAGATAAAATCACATCTTAGTTCAAACCTGAGTTAGGCCACTGGACTAAGGACTAAGTAGGAACGCGTCAGATAATTATCTCTCTCCACAACTGATAACATAAGAGCATAGCAGCTATTAAAACTCCTGCTATTAGTCAGCTCTGGGAGTGGAGTCAATCGGAGTTGGTCTATAGAAGTGTCTACCATGATTAAATTCATGCGGTGGAGAGGTATGGTTGCCTGCTCACTTTCATATAAGGCGACCATCTTAGTCTTTGAGAGCAGCAGCGCATCTGTGGTTCTCTTCGGACGAAACCGTTGTTCTATATACGTCCAGGGGCAACAGCGACAGTTTCATGTTACAAAAGAATATAATCTCCTATAAAATGACAGTATGTTTATAACTTCTATGAAACAACAAAACAACAATCAAGACAATGAAAATTTATCAACAGACGTGTTGTCGCTAGACCTATTCTTATTTATAAAAAAATAAACTTTCGTAGTATTATTTTTATAAGAAGCTTTTCTTGTTTTCTAACAGGTGAATAACCGGCCGAGTTTAGAGCGAATGTTTACACTTTGTCTGTCTGTAACCGCCGCTGAAATATGAATGAGACTGCTGGAAGCACGCATCTAAACAACTTTAATATTATTCTCAAGAAATTCATTTATAAACATCTAATTCTGTACTGTGGTTATGATTTAAATCTCTTAAGGGCTTTATTACTAAGTTAAATATGACTAAGACAACAACAAATGAAGAAACTTGAATACAAATTAAACCCCCATGAAATATCAAAATTCATAATTTAGAATTCAAATTAAACAATTTGTTAAAAAGGTAACAGAGATATCAACATTTTTGTTCAATCGCTCATTAAAAATGGCTTACAACTATTCATTAAGTTATGAAATGTATTTTATATAAACAAATATAATGATACCAATAGATTATTTCGGATATTAAGATATAAACTCACGAACACACGCTTTCTACACTCTTAGCCTCAAACAAAGACTGTGTCGCGGCTGCCATGGACACACAAAGATGAATATACAAACACCCAAACCCAGAACTAATCTTTCAGGTGTCTGTCTGGTGGGAATCGAACTCGGGACACACTGCGTGACCGTTCCGCCACGCTGGTCGTCAACACCCAACACTCTGCAAGCAATATGGTTATCTTTGGGAAGTACTCATAACTTTATGGAATAACTGAATAAGTTGCACTAACGGTCCGACAATACATGTTACAGGTTATCTGAGAACCATTCAAGCGGGAAACGCTTCAAAGCGTAAAAAGCACCTACTAACGCTATTTAGGTTTTCGTAGAACAGGGACAATTTGGTTGGTCGAGTATAAAGTAATTAATACTGGCCACGAATATAGTTTTCGTACGCTAAGCTACGGCTAATTTCGTTCGAATTTAAACATGACTATTTATATGTAAAATAATGTATTTCGAAAACCCACATGTGATAGTTGATCTTCGATCACGTATCGTTTTACATGTGGGTGGCACACATCTTGGCTATGGGAGCTGTTAATAATAAATCGGTTGACTTCAGTTAAGCACGTCTATCATTGTCTGATACACATGGTCCACATTCTACAAACCTAAATGGAGGTAGAATCATAATGCACGCTGTTTAAAGTTAATTATAAATGAGGCCCATTTAAGTTTTAAGAAGGACTATGACCAAATCATTAATTTATTGCAACAACTGAAATGTTCTGTCAATTGTCCTTGAAGGGACGGAAAATGTAGTAGAAAGTAAAATTATACATAAAATATAGAACAGAATAAACAGGAACAAGACCAACGGCGTACAGAAATGAGGATAAAAACACAAACACCATGTGTGATGGCGCCCGTACACACGTGTACGTGCTGTGCTGCAAATGTCAAAAACTACATGGTAATTTGACCTTTTTTATGTATAAGACAAAGGCTATAATCGCTTGTACAAAAATCATTGTAAGTGACACACTTATATGGGTCTCTGCATAGGACGTCTCAATGGAATTTAAACTTTGTCGCAAACAAACAAAGTAGATTTTCATTTCAAATAGTAAGGGAGGTGATGATTACAATGAAGCAGAGGGGTTGGTTTGTTATGAGAGGAGCCACGTGCAGGATATCTACATAAGTATACATATTGTTATTGCATCTCACGTTGACACGAAACCCAATCGATATTGGGTTTAACAATCGTACAAATAAGAGCCACGTGACGCACCATCGTGGAATGAAAGTAAAACAAACAGTGCTTTACAATCACGTTTTCAGTGGCAACCGATTGGAGAAACAAACCACCTGCAATTGAAATGTTTGACAGGAAAATCGATATACCAAACAAATACTCTAATGTAATTTCAACAAATTGGTACTTGAGATGCCAGGATAACAATTAAATAGTTACAATTGTAATATTAAAGTCGACTTTAACACACGCATAATTACGAAGCTTTTGTAAAAAGAGACGTTCTACTTTAATAGGAAACTTAGATAGGAATACACCACTGTGAAAGTGAGTTTTTTAAGTAATTAAACCTAGCTAAAAACCTGATGGAAAGTAATCAGCATCACCTATTGAAAGTTGCAACTTAAGAGCCGTCAGCATTTCCTTTCAAAGGAGAGGTCTTTTGCACCTTTTTTATAAACTTTACGTCATAGCTCTCCGAGAATAGGTCGAGAGGAAGCTCATTCCGTCATTAAAATCGTTTCCTTTTCCCTGCACTGACAATACATAAACTTCCTTATCATTTATCCGGCCTACTAAACTTAATATTGACTACAATGTTCGATAAACTTATTATTTAAATATTAATTGAAATATACGATCGTACATATTTTTTTAAATCATATACATCAAGATTCTCATAAATTTTCCTTTAATCTTAATGCTCCTACAAACATTTCGTAGTAACCACTTACAAAGCTAACTGCACGTAATAGAGGGCAATTTAAACAACAACGGAGTCCACTACAATGCTCTCCCCTCGTTCAATCCTAGGTCGGCCCACAGGACAATCAGACTGTCGAATATAGAAGTCGGAGGCAAGAACGTGCAACCATTCTGGAAAGGGCATGCACGTGAATTTCAAATGAAAGACATTCCAAATTTACTGCTCCTTTTTCTGATGAAAGCCTTTAGATGTTAATAATTTTATATGATGTTAATATGTACAAATTATAGGATAAGATTGTATATACACTAAGTCGGCCGTTGTTTGTGTAGAAAGGTGTGAAAAAAGATCCCGGAAACTTTTAGACGCTATAAGAATTTCCTCCTTCCTGCGATGGTATAACTTCCTTGTCTTTGAATATATCAATAACCAAACGTTACTATATCAATGATCCCACAAAATGTGGTTTTTGATAAGCCAAAATTCTAAACGTTGAGTTATTGAGAATGCTTTCATTTAAATCTTATCGTAGCTTAAGAGGTCAACCTCATTTAACATGATTTGATGCCCTTTGCTTTTTCTGAATGAATCAGTCGCTTCGAAAGTAACCGAATCATTAGATTTCCTTTTTAACGAAGTTTAATGTATTGTTCAGTTCGATACGATAATTATCAACATCCGACATAATCATTTCCTTCAAAAGTACATTTTAATATTTGTGCTAATAAGGTTATGATGCGAAAAAGTTAAGCGTATTAGCAAAGACAAACATTGTCTCTGCAATAAGAACAGATGCCGTTGATCGTCATCGGGAGTCAGCAATATTTTTAGCCGCTCCCGCGAACAATAAAACTTTTAATTAAAAACGGTCACAATTTAAACTCACGACACTAATCACTATACTTATGTGGTTTGGTGAAAAATCGTCTATGTCGTTTTTAGAATAGAGTCCATGTTAACGATGCTCGCTTATACGTACGAGTGTGCACGTACGAGTATACGTAAGTTTTAAGTCACGGGCGCGTGTAGCGTGCGTCGCCGGTCGCTCGCGGCGCCAAACTAAGTCATTGTTTATGTTGGGGATGCGACTTACGGCTCCCTGTGGACCGGGCGGTGATGCGAGTTCATTGAAGTTGCACATGTAAATTAGGGAGTAATGAAGGGGAATTGGCATGGTTTAGAGACTTTAGAACAAGGGACACTGATTAAATTGAAATGTTAATAGAATTTTGAATTACTTTGCCAATTTTGTTATTACGGCTTAATGATAAAAAGTATAAAGTAAGAGACGTAATCAAATACATTACTAATGAGATAATTGTAAATAGTATTATTTAAAATAATGATAAATTTAACGGAGAACAACAGAAGAGAATACATTGAACAGGCCCTAAATAGGACGGCGACCGTTAATAAAATTTGAACCAGTATGGTAGATGGAATTAACGTTAACAAGGAAAGACGATGCAATGAGAGCAAACGTTTCACACTTTGCCTAGTCTATAACTGTAATGAAATACTTAGCCACATTTAAACACACAGACTAAACATTGCCAAAGTTTAAAGTAACCATAGCGAAACATAAAAGTACGAACCAGCGGTATATTGAATTTGCCATTCCAATGATCGTCTCCTTTTTCACAAAATTTAATTAAATTTTGAATTACATTATAAAGCCATAAATTAATGGACTATGGATCTAATAATGTATTGTTTTAATTAAGGCATATTATTTGAATTTGAATGGGTCACTTTACATATATTACTCTGTATGAAAATGAGATGGTGTGTGTTTGTTCGTTACTCAAGCACGCAAAAACCACTGGTCCGGCTCACATAAAATTTTGCATGTACGAGTATATCGCTTATTTTCCTGGCCAACTTTGGGCTACTTATAATTTCCAAATATTTACACTATTTCTAGATAGCGATTATTTTACGTCCAGAAGGACGAGTACTTCACCTAGTATTTTATAAATCCTTTGAACACCTTAACTATTCTCTAACAAATTAACACCTACTAACAAACTTTGTTACCCTTTAGCATCTTTAGAGGCATGAAATTGATCCTTATGTAGCGGTGATATACAACTTAATTGAACCGTTTTAGCTTGAAAAAATACATTATCAGTTAGTCTTACATTTGTACGAACAAAGTTTGAGAAACTGTACAAATGTAATTTTAAAACTTGAGTCAAATGATTTTAATGCGTGAAGGCGAGAAAATCTCAACAATCTTAAGAGTTTAAGACAGTAAATTAATTTAAGCTCTTAAAAAGCCAATAACATAAAACTTGATTGAATTCATCGTGTTAATACGATTACTAAAATCCAAGTCCTGGTTAATTATCTTCAAATTACAAATATCCACATCATGGAGGCGAGCAGATGTCCGTCCGTAGAAGGATTTACAGGGAATTAGACGTGAAGCTATAATTACTGCGGATTTACGCGTCAACTGCACACATTCGTTTAATAGCGTCGAGACTGACAGATGTCTCGTTTTGTTTATGGCGAAATGTAAATGGAGCTGCAAGTAGGACGCTATATAGTTATTTTGCTTGTCTTCTCACCAAAATTAATATCCACCACGTTTTCCCAATTGTGAAAAACCTCAATGATTTTCCACATTTTTATTGCTTTGAAACTAACGTCACATGAAGGACACATCCTTCATCAAATACTTGGTCGATAGACGTAAGTGTATTAATTCTTTTAATTTTTCATTGCAGTGGTTAGATGATTCTAATAATAAAAAATGTTTCGATAATAAAACTACATCTATCAAGCAAAGTGCACATTCATTTTAAAACATAAAACATACCATCACAACATTCCTATCTACAGAACCCCATGTTTTATGTTATTTATTTACAGCTCTATAATTATTTCGAGAGTCGTATCTTAATTTCGTTTTACAGCCCTATATAATTATTCTCATCACTAACCAAGATAGGTGGTCACCCCACCACGTTTAGACGCACCATAAAACTAAATATAAACCCGACATCCTGTCTTCCAGGATCACTCGTTTCAGAACATGCATCTGTATGGTGAGGAAATAGTTTCGATGCATAGTGACCTAGATATTGTCAAGTGTAAACAAACAATAGATGTCAATGATGACGTCATGAAGCTGGTTGAATAAGGCTTAAAGAGAATTATAGTTTAGAACGTTTACAATTCAATGACACTGGTACAAACGGACTATTGACAACTCTTCTTGGTTGAGCGTGGTAGCGATAATGGGGACGGATAAGCTACCCGATCCCATTATGGCAAGTGCCAAAATTTCTGTTATCATTTTTCATGCTTCGGGCAGTTTGAAATCATGTTTGTAAATGTTACATCTTTTCTGATTCGCAACATCTTCCCTACTGATGTTCACCACCAGTTTACCTTTTTCACCAGTCAGTGATAAAGTAGTTTTAAATATATTTGCTAAATCTTCTTGTAATTGTTGACCTCCCTTAAAACTTGAGCGTGTAGTAAATCTGTTTGAGTAGTGCGAAATGTATTAATAACATCAAAGCACTGTCTTGATTGAGATACAAACAACTATTTTCACATGGATTTGGAATTGTAAAAGGTACGACAAAAAGGCCATAGTGTTGCATACGCAGAACACGATCCAAGTGATGTCATGTTTCTAGGATAAGATCAAATTAAACTGTGCTTTAACAACTCAATCAATCCATCAGCGGTGCAGTAGTACTCAAACGAATCGCGAACTCGAGTTATGCGCGTAGGCCCTTACTACTGAAATAGTGTCAGTACATTTGATCGAATTACATTATGAGCATACATAATAGGGGCTAGGAGGCCAAAACCATCCCCTTATCGAAAGCGACAAAAAATCTAAAAATGGGAGCACTTATTTTTTGATTTGTCGACAAATTTCGGAGTCTATTTATTACGGATCCGATCTTTAGGTCGATAGAATGGGCGATCTTTTTTATGACTGTTGGACCCCCTTAACAAAGCTATAAGTACGCCCATGTGTTTTATTATATTTATGTAGAATAAAACTGTCTGCTATAAGTTGAAGTAACTGCCATCTTTTCAGCTCATGTTATGTGCTGTAAGGTGCAAATTTTTGTTCAAATATTACTGACAGTGAACGAGAATCGCTTATACCGTCTAAGTTAATAACATTCGTGAGATCCAGATGAGCCTTTCTACATTAATGTAAGCGTTAATACTAAAAACTATAAGAACTTCTGAAAACTATTTAGTATAATTCTACGCACATATTCATGTGGCTAAAATTAAATTTATAGGTTGTGTGTGGGATCATCAATACACTCGCCAATGTGATACGATTAATTTGTCAAATAGTGGCAAGCCGCGGTGGACTATCACCATGTGTGACATTTGCGACATTTATGCGTTCAAGATGTCTGCGTAACTAAGTAACTAATCAATTGCTTTGACGGCACGCCGCAGTCGATATTCAATCTCGAACTTTCTCGTTGAGTTTACGGAACGAAACTTTTAGGAAGGTTTTCCACGAAACTTCAGATTTTTCTACAAGTGAAATAAAATTTCAGAGATATTTCAAAGAAGAGAATGGAACGCTACAGGAATATTCACGCTATACGAGTATATTATTATTTTGAAAAAAAAAGTTACATTTTTTTCCTATAACGTTTTTTTCTATAAACTCTTAAAGAAAATAAATTTCAATGACAAGTCTTTAAATCGCGACTTGAAATTCGTAAAATATGTTATAAAAAAAAAAACAAAACACTCTCTTTAATAATAAGAGTTTTAGTGTACATCCTCAGTTACAGGGTTACACAGAATTGATAGCATCCCTCGCAGTGGGTCGTCGACGGAAACACGTGTTCGCTGTAGTATAGTGTGTGGGAACTGGTGTTGGACAATAAAACTTTGATTTGATTTTATGTTCGGTCATAAAATTGTAGGGTGCATTGTATAATGGGTACAACCAATTTTCATATCATCTTTAATTCTTTTATGACGGACTGTTAGATAGTAGATACGAATTATTCATTACATCTACGAGATACATGGAACATACTAGTGTATGTTGGTGTAACGTAGTACACTACGTTAGTCCAACATGATGATGTGAGACGATGGAAGTACGGGTAAGCAAAACGGTGACGATTGTTATCAAACTGCCCGGAAGACGTGCAATAGAGTTTCACTTCGCCCGCAAAGCACAGGATCTGATATTTAACCACCAGCGGTCACCCATTCAGCTTCAACATCACCGGTGGGGCCCTTGGGTCAGCCGCAATTCCTATAAACAAGAGGCGGAAGGCCAGGACTCCGGCAATAGCTGGGTTCACAACCGTTTCTACTAACGAAATAGTAAGGTCAAGAAATCCGGCAACGGGGACCAAAACCATCCCTCCCATCCAGACCATAGTCTTCTTGTCCCGGCTGAGCTTTAGGCTCGCCACAAAAACCTGGTGAAGCTGTATAGGCCAATAAGGGCAAAAAGTACACACCTAATAAATATTCCTCACATTTTTTTACTTCAAAGCACGATTTTGGTGTTTAAAAAACTATACGGAAATTGTTAAACGGCCAACTTTCTACACATAAAACGGCGCCATGTCTACCAAAAATTCCCAATCATAAACATCGTAAAGTAACTGTTATGGCTTCTGTAAACATCGTTATAATTATGCACTCGCTTAATTACGCTTATTATTAGAATTGCATCCATATATCGACAGTCATTTGGAACAAGAAATTTTGCTCATTACCGTAGACTAAAATTGGGTTCTTGAAATTAATGGAAGTTGAATTTTGGAATTAGTTGTGATTTATTTATTACTGGAAATGACTCGCGTAATACATGTTAGCTCAACATATTGGCTACAAATATATCCTTTAAATTAAATCAAGTAGTTTTAGTTTGATGCGATTTCAAATTCACAGACAAACAGGCAGACACAGACACAGAAATTTCTATAACTTAGAAATTTCTATTATTACTGATTTTCAGTCCTACAAACTATATATTTAAATATAAAGGTTTTACAGTCACGCGGCTCTTTCGTTCCTATTATATGTGTGGACGATCTCGCTGGATGGGTCTCATTTCAATGAGGTCTTGAACTTTTAGCCCGCTATGCTTATAAATTATATATTAGCAGACTACCATCTTTTTTGGTCTTTTCCGATTCCTCCTTCCCCACGCTCCTTCCTTTGGCGTTAAGCCGCAGTAATTAATTTCTTCCAAGAATAAATGCGTGGCTGAGATTCAAATCCTGACCCTCCAATGATGACGATTGTGACAGAGCTGTCACTATACCGGTCTGACACGAAGTGAATTCCGGGTTGGATTATTATCTGTCCCGTCAGATACCTGAATGCTGAATTAAGTTTAAGTTTTGAGTCTTACTGTAATCCAGCGTAGAAAGCATTATCTTTATTATTGTAACATATGTAAGGTTCAGATGTCACATATTTTTTTCTTAATTTGAAAGTAACGAGCGAGTAAGGTCGGTCACAGATGCGTTATTAGATCTGAGTCTGGACGCCCCGAATAAGTCTCTTACACCACGCCATAGAACACAGCAACGCTTTACACTGCTGTTATTAGGCAGAAATAGGTATACTTACTTGTGTATCAAAAGAAAATAAATATGAGATATTAAATGCAAGAATAAACGCTAAGTTTTAGCACACACCAAATGTAAAACAGACCCAGATACATATGTAAGTGCTTACAGAAATGTATTCAATATGAAAATAGGTCATAAAATGATCATGAAAGTGGCCAAAGGGATCTGAACAGATGTTTCACTGGAGATTAGGCAGCTAATGCAGTACTCTGACGCGTTCAAACCAAATTTCAAACATCGAACACTCCAGATAACGGATTATAATTTTAAATCAATGGGCTAATACAGTCAGACTCGTAATTTTTAGGACATGGAGATGTTGTAAGAAGCAGGTGATGGTTGCAAATATGTATTTAGCTCTGTTTTCTTATTGGAAGAACTTTCGATATATCTGAAGGTATATTACCACTACTACACACTAGTTGTAATTAAAGTTCAATATGGGCGTGATTATAGCTTTGTTAAGGAGGGAAATAAACACTGGCGTTAAGCGAAAAGAATGGCTACCTTCTGTTTTACTTTCCTTATGCTCTGCGAAGGAAAAGTCTGAATAAATTCTCTGTATTTTGTCAAAAATATACAAAAGAGTACTCCTGCAAGAAGTATTTAGATTTTCTCGCCTATTCTACCAGGGTCCAGATGCCCTACACCCCTCCCTAGTGTATGTCATGATCTTTAATATTATCTGAGTCCTAACTATTGCTAATAGATGCATAACCGTTGCGTTTACAGCATCCTTCGTCCGTAATCAAAATTTCTGATAACATGAGCTAGAGATAAAAATAGTCGCCATCTTTAAATAGTTTTCACGCAGATGCCTATATTTAATTTGAGATTTTTTCTCAAATTAAATATAGTCTATGTTCATCAGGGATAATGTAGGATTCTAATCGTAAAAGAATTTTTGAAAATCGGTCCAGTAGTTTTGGAGCCTATTCAATACAAACAAACAAACAATCAAATTGTTCCTCTTTATAATATTAGTATAGATAGTATAGATATCGATTGATACCAGGAGAATTAAGACCTTTTTCCATTGGGATATACCTACGGCAAAAAAAAACCTCAGATTTTAACGTATTTTCTAAGATTATAAAACTGAAATCTGAATCTGAATAAAATATACGAATAAAATCCAGCAACAACTAAGTATATTAACTAATTATGCTTTTACATAACGATGTGTACACAACACATGCGTTTACTATAACGTGACCACGACCTACTAATTGATACTCGTTACATCAGCTTGAGTGGCCAATGCTTTTATGCTGAGACAAGAGGCCCATTTTTCAGCTTATCGAATTGGTGCAACACGCTAACCCAATAATTGAGACTTGCAACATTTATTGTATAAGATATTCTTATATTATTCACTAGGTGTACTACGCGGTTTCACCCGCTACTAAATAAGAACAAAAAAACAAACAAACATAGCGTGACGTTATATAGTTTATAGCCTTTCTCAATAAATGGGCTATTCAATACAGAAATATATATTTTTTAATTCGAACCAATAGTTGCTAAGATTAGCCCGTTCAACCAAACAAACTCTACTGCTTTATAATATTAAGTATAGATAGATAGATAGATATAGATGAGAAAGTACCAATATTTTCTTATTTTTAATTAAGTAGCAAATGAGCAAACTGTCCATCTGATGATAGGTAGAAACCGTTTCTCAGCTGCAGCAGCTTTTTCAGGCTGTTTTTTCAACACACAATTACGCATT
>DWLI01000891.1:0-17940 GCA_018249915.1 Cecropterus dorantes dorantes | reverse complement strand
GAGGCATGGTTCCCAAAACACTGGCGACATTACCTTGCTGTACGGCAAGACTTAATCTTTGTGCGAAGTAGCCGCCAGCTTTTTGGTCTCCGGATAAATAATAATAAAAAATACTAAATACTTATTAAATTGAAAAGAATAAAAATATAAATATTAAACATGTCTTCGAAACAAACACTTGAAACGTCAATCGCTCTGCGCTGTAAGCTGTAATAAAATTAAATGTGTGAGTCTGGTCTTATAAGGTCACCAAATTTCGCTGCGGATTGTTGCAAAATTCGCGAAAATTGGCTCAACGCTTACGTTTGCCGCGCCTGGAGAATGTTTCGCAGCCGTGCAGTGACACACACATAACGAAAGTTAACGCTGGAAAACTAAATATGCTATGTATAAATATAGGTTACAAAAAATAACTACAAAGTGTATATTACTTGGAACGACGATGTAACTTTACAACTTTAATTTTATTACATTTCTAACGTGGGCGAGGCCTAATTGATTTTTTTATTCGAGTGAATCGGAAAAAAAGAAAATTTAAATTCCAAAAAAGTTTGCGTCACGTAGAAATGCAGCTATTGTGGGACACCAGATTTTTAAAAACCAGATTCAAAATTTCATCTTTATCATTATAGATTTTAGGCGCAAAATAGCATGGTAAAAGAAATATTGCCAGAATAAGTAATATGCCTTCGAAACAGCTACATAGAGTCGTCTCAGTTTTATTTTCATCGTCTTGTATAATTTT
Organism: Cecropterus dorantes dorantes; assembly: GCA_018249915.1. Classification (NCBI taxonomy): domain Eukaryota; kingdom Metazoa; phylum Arthropoda; class Insecta; order Lepidoptera; family Hesperiidae; genus Cecropterus; species Cecropterus dorantes. The sequence goes on along the minus strand of DWLI01000891.1, from coordinate 17,195 downwards.
ATTGAAATGACCGAATCAGAATCACAGACGATCGTTGTATTTTTTGAGACTGACATTTACGTAAAATGTTTTAATCAAACAACAATTCACTAAGATATTTGTTTGGACACCTATATAAATATTTAAAACAACAAAAAATAGGACTAAAGTTTTATGTTTCATTTCATAACGATAAACAAATAAAGATATTGCCCCAAGTACTGCTCTAAGTAGTTACTTTGTAGTAGTTGCTTTGTCCGCGTGGTATAGTTATACCACGCGGACAAAGTCGCGAGTAAAAGCTAGTCATAAATATGTATAAAACAATCTGATTGACGGTTGTTTGTAATTTTGACAGACCGATATCGGGCATGTAATAACCAGTAGGGATATTGGGCATACGATTGTCCCGTGGGCTACCGCTGAGCGATTGAACCAATTTGTCCGTGTAACGTGTGGTCACCCTCGGCATATTAATTTTTTATTTGATCAAGATAGTTACGGCGGGCAAATAGTTTGATAATAAAGCCAATTTTTTGATAATACTACACTTCGAAGTACATTTTGAGTGGTTCTTACTATCGTTGGGAAAATTATACAGCCAGACGTGTCATTTGCTGGGCAATTTGAAAGTCGTTTGATGTCAATTTATCTTATTTTCCAGTTAAGTCGTTCGTTCTAACTATTGAACTAATATGGAGTATTCTTTAATAATCACACTTACAATTATTTATTTTTCACATTTTTGCTAGAACTACATAATTGGAATATTGTTTTAATAGGCTAACTTTATTTAATATAATTCATTATACCTACTAGTAGCTCCTAATTGTAGTATTATGTGTATCATTACGTAACATACGCGGTGTTAAAAGAAACTTATAGGAATATTGTGAATTAATGAGTTACTTTGAAGTCAGCAAAGTATACCGCTGACGCTTATTCCTACTTAGCTTTCATGTTGTTTGTTTAATTATATCTACTCATATGACACTCTTAAATACACAATTTCTACTTATCCTTGTAACATCGTTAGATAGTAAATGGAAGCAAAACTTAGGTATTTATAAAACAATGAATAGGTAGGTATATTTCCTAAATTACTTCATTAATGACGTCGTAATTTCGTGAAGTCAATTAAAACTTTGTATATTTTCTTATATTTAAATTAATACTAATAAAACAGCTAGATGCGTGTAAGTATCAGATTTCAAAACGTGTATTTTTTTGTACATTTCTTGTTTACACACTATTTGAACCCTTCGTTACCATGTCAGTGCAGGAGCCCGTAGGCTATATTTCTAATTGCTGTTTATCCCCAAAGACTAGTGTTGACTTTGTTAGGTTAATAATGCTGTGGGACTATTTATTACTACATATTTTTAAGCAACATGAACAGAAATAAAATATAAATTTCAAAATAATCATATTCTTACTATAAATTTAACTGAAATATATACATGAATATCCATAACACAAATTTAATTTGTAAACTTGTCATGGTATCAACGACACAGGAAAAAAATACTTTTATGGGCTTACGAGTGTTAAAATTTATAGTTATTCTTTTTATTCCTATAAGTATAAAAATAATGACTATTTTCTAAATGTTTTTATAGAAATATATCAACATAATTATAATAGCACTATTACAGGTTCTTTTGTCAATAATTTTACTAAACTGTCACATGATGTTTATTTATTATTAATGAAACATAGTCGTTTCATTGGGTAAAATAATTTACTTTTTCTATCATTTATATCGCTACAATATAATTGGCCGAATGAAATGCGAACCCACGTCTAAAAGCTAGTTCTGAAAACGAAATCGGATCGTCAGCGAGTGTCATGATAATGCTCGGATCGCGTGAAGTTGAACAATATATACCGACGATTGACTCGGCTCGAAGGAAATGAATAGATTTCATTTTAGTGTCATTTGTAGGGCTAATGGCGCCTCTAACTAATGTCATGTTGAAAACGAAATAAACACGGGGGTGGGTAAATGTCGGATTACCAGTCGACAGATGTTAACGATCAGGCAATAGAGATATATTGTTTTGTTGGAATTTGTTTTGCGACTTTATGTTATAAGATAGAGTTGAGTTTAGCGGTGGCAAGCTTAGGAGTTAATTAATGTGTACTTTTAAGAAATGAACCCGTATGTTTTAAGTTTATTACTTTAGAAGGGACATATTGCATGTCTGTGAGTGAGTTTTTGAGGTAAGCGTTACCTGGAATTCGAGTAGAAATAATTCCATCTTTATATGATAGAAGCAGTTATCGAATATACTATCCATGTGATAATAAGAGTCACTGCTACCCGTGGTCGTTAGTAACTAACTCCAAATACGAGTAGATAGGAGGTTCTGTTTAAAACCGATCACACATGCATTTCTACTGGATGCCACCCTTCCAACGAAGCGCAAGAACTGCTTTACGCGAAATAAGTGTGGCAGGTATTTCTATACAATTAAAACATACTTGTTCTATAAATTTCCAAAACCTTGCGGCACAAAGTTCTATTTTTATAATAATTGATTTGCGTCTGGGTGATAACGATTCCACATTCTGTTCTACGAGTAACCTCTTGTAACAAAGGTTAGAAAAACATGTCAAAAATCGTTACATCTGTTCCGAGCGTGACATAAAATAACATCACAAAGAAAATATAATATTTTTTGACTTATAAGAACTGGAAATTATTCTTATATCATTTTTACCGTAGAAAATTGCCGTCGATTTCGTAGCGCGCCCCAATAAAACGTAGCTCAATTACATCACAATGTCTTCTTTGTGTTTTTTCCAGAAAACAGTTCGTAATAAATAATACCGTATGTCATTTCTCAGCACGTATGAAATTTATAACGCACGGAACCATTTCGAAGGACAATTTATTTGTAATAGAGTTGTTTCGATGGGGATTACTACTAAAATTGCTGGGTGGTACAGAAGATAGAATAGTGATAGATAAGTGGTATGACGTAGAAAAGTCTTGAATTAAAATCCAAAGCATTTATTACCACGAAGAAATTTACATGCCTGAAGTTATTATTACGTATATATTAAGTCTACCAACCAACACTATCCAAACCGTATGAAATCATATTCATTTTTTATTATCCACTATTAAATTACTTTAAGCAGTAATTAAATTAGACATTTACACGACCTTGTTTCGTCTTTATTAAAATAATAACATATCTTTTTGATATTTATTTAACTGATTCATTTAAATTGCCCTAACATACAAAGTTCACTTTTAAGAACATCTATAATATTATAAATAAAAGATATACCTAAACGATTTAAAGTTACTGTAACAATAAAAACATAAAACAAAAAACTGCGTTACGTATTTTAGCGATATATTTTCGAAATAAGAACAACTTGTGACGTCCGCTGAAAACTATATCCGGGCAATCATGGAACACTAAAAAATAAATTAGAGTGGCACATCCGACCCTACCATCAGTATATCACTGATCGGAGTGGAGGCGCCACGCCGCCACGATTTGTGACTTAATCACTTTATTGGCAGCGAGGGAGCCAGCCTTATCTGAAAGAAATGTCGACCTCCACTGATATATGAGTAAACAAGCTTGCACTTTTCCTTGCCGACTTTTGGCGGTCACAGCGGCCATAAACTCGACGCTGAAGTTTGTATTGCTGCCGTGGGGGACTAGAGTGGTTTTAGAATGTTGTTTTTTAGCTTAAACCGATTTGAAACTTGTAATGGTCTTATTTACTTGCCTTGTCGGAGTTGCCGTCATCGCAGTCACGCGCATCTGAAAATAATATCCGCACGTTAGACACTTAAGGATATACCTATAGCGATAATAGAATACGTAATAACGTATTCTATTATTCTGTTTTCGTTTGAACATCTTAGTCTTAGTCTGTTTTCTGCCTAAAAAGCAGTGTTACACACTGTTGTGTTCTGGTCTGAAGGGTAAGGAGACATAATTTTCCGAGCCATTGCATCTTAGTCCTCAGGGGTAGCAACGCGTCTGTGGCTAACCTTAGAGACTTAGATGAGACTTTCATCTTACCTAGGGTTGATTACAGATATCTATGGACGGCAGTAGCAACTTAGCATCAGGTGGACTGCATGTTACTTCCATACTATAAAAAAAGTATTTTATGCATATTGAGTACAAAGGGATATACATAAATATAAACATATACAGAATAAATATAAATTACCACAACAGTATACACAAGCAGTAGAGCTTGTGTACATTGGGACTAGCTATATAGTAACCATTCTGTAATGAAAAATCGAATGTTTCTATAAGCTATAGTAAACATTAAACGAAGCATTAATTTTTATGCTTTAATAACAATATCAACAAGAAAGGGGTGGGTTTAAGGTAATGTGTACACAGGCGTCTTCGTATTCCGGCCGGTGATTAGCTATAGAGAACACAACGCAACGCACCGCACCGGACCTAAATATGTTTGTACTTTGGCTTTGCCCGTACACACCCAATATCGGGCCCTCTTGAGGATCAGCCATTACGTAGCCTCTTAACGGCGGACGGTTTTAATTAAAAACTTCTTGCATTAGCATGTGTCCGCCCAATCACGATACAAATCCCTTCAAAATATTATTTAATTTCCGAGGAAAATCTTCTGCACAGGAGCGGTTCGGGATAAGTACCATAAATACTAACAGGGGAATTATTAGGTTATCTACCTCACGTCGTTTTCCTCAATATGTTTTAGTATGGTACATTAGTGTTTTGTTATTATTTTATCGTAAAAATGTCTTTTGGATAATTTAGTACAGTTCAACCTATAGTTTTTTACGGTATTAATCATTTCCGTGTGGATTATATTTTTATAAAAAAATATTTGTATGAAAAAAGATTATTCCTAGGTTATTGTGCCAAAGTCTATAGTAAACAGAGTTGAAATTGCATACAAATTTATAACTATGGTGTAAAGTTAATGTTGTACCGTACATTCGACATTCGTTCGAATCAAAAGTTTGATAGTGATAAATCAAGTGACCAATAAACCGATTTATTTGTCGACTTAGCATTTATTGCGTATTTAGAAATCTATTCACAGATAAAATTCACGAAAAATGCAAAATAAAATCGATACAAAACCGAATATTATTTACATATTCAAGTGGGTCAGAGGTCCTAAGCAAACAGTGGGTAGTTTCAAGAGGCGTTCTTGGCAATAAACAAGGCCAGGTGTACCGGCGGCGCCGCGGACCAACTCTGAAAGTATTCGCGAGTGTTCAAACATTCGTTATGCATGCCTCGCCGGGTTTAATCACGGAGCAAACCCGCTCGAGGCGCTGCTAATGTTTTCACTATGTATTTTTTACGTATCGGAACATTTGGTGCTGAAACTTTTACGGTATGGACGTGGCAGGTTTGTTTAAACTTTATTAAATGTGTTTTTATTTCTATGGGCTAACGGTCGTGTCAATATTGAATGAAGATGGTAATTGATTGTTTAGTTTCAGACAAGCAAAACGTAAAATGATACACAAACTTTCTAGTCATATCTCGACAAAATAATATTGATGTTTTCGGGATACAAACTTTGAAATAAATGTCATGTGTATCCATATTTATAGTTTTCAATGAATGACTAATTGCTAAAGTATTGTGAATAAAACACAAAAATGGTTGCTCCTAAAATATAGAACTCTCGAGTAACAATAGTGTATTACGTTATTTAATGTGCTTAACTAGAAAAGTATCTATTGTTTTTCTTTACAAAAATTTACAAAGGTCGAGACGTAAACATGGTATATAGCATAAAAAGAATTAAAAGGACTATTCGGAACAATGTACTCTAACAGCTAGCGAATTAAAAAGTGGCGATTTCTTACTAGAAAATGACAAATATAAATGTTCTTTTTAGTAAGCGTAACAATTTTGTTATTTCCATTTAGGTTTATTCCCAATATCTATCAGAAATTATGTTTTGTCTGGTTTCAAAATCTATTTTGAGGCTAGGTATTTGAAGCTTGCGATGAGCTCTCAATATTCTTTCCGTGCTCTCACCGCTCGCACGAAATACTTTATCCCAACAACGCTAATTGGAAATGTTAGAGTTCATTTTTACTAGCTACATAACGACGTTTAGTTTACTGTAAGAATTTTTAAAATATGTATTTATAAAATATAAAGCTGTTTTATTAACGAAGCTACAAAACTTTTAATACCTCTACTTAATAATTTTATTTACATTTCTAAATCAAGCACTTGCCTTAGAATACTCCTTACAGCTGATGTTGTAATGATGTCCAATGATATTTTACATTTCATTATTACTCATCTGCCTCATAATACTCTTCAAAGTGGACATAAAAGCTAGTATAAGAGTTGTTATGAAGATGAGTTGCGGTGTGTCATCGCAGCTGCTAGTTCTAGATTAATCCACACCATTACACCGAAAAGCAAGAACTGCATTACGCTACAACATAGGTGTGTTGGTGGTATCTCCCGGTCAAATCATACTTGTTCTAAGTTCTAACGTTTAAAGTAATAGTTAGTGAAATTTTGATTGAATTGACTATGTTTTAAGAATAAACACACTAGAATCCAACACACTAAAACACATAACATCAGCAGACCCATATCGAGTTGGAGTGACAAGGGATCTTTGTGTCGCACGGCACTACCGGTACTGTGTCAATATTGGATGCGGCACATAATAGCAAGATCGGGATGAGGGCTCGGATACACCGCTAATAGATGTTTGAGGACCTTCGACTGAGACGTGCGGGCCACCACACTGTACACGGTGACAAGTGACTATAGTGCTCACTTCATGCTTTGTATGCGAACAAATACTGAGCTAATAATACTGTAAGCTAAATTGAATAGTAGGACTACTTTAAAATCGACGTGTTTCCTCTTAAGAATTGTCTTAATTTAAAGTTTTACAATAGTTTGTAAAAGTAAATTACGTAAATAGAACAGTGATGTACTTGGTCATTGAGTATATATTGTAGTCGAAACGAACAGACGGCACTCGCGATAAGCTTTCAGTTAGATTAGCCACGATGAGAATTTTAATGACATATTTCAAGGTCCGATGAATTCGTAAGAAAGAGTTAGGCAGTTGCCATTTTTTTAAGCTGAGAAAAATGAAATGTGCATTTCATTAATTTTGTGAAGTTTTTCAATGCATACGAGTATTTATATATAATTTTCATGTAATCAGTTTTTTTTAATGTAGAAAAACATCTATATCTATTATTTGAAACGAAAGTATTATATGAAACGGAATGTATTTTTTGTATAGGCATGCGAAGTGAGATGACTACTAGTTAAAACATCGGCCTAAATACACATAATTTAAAGATGTTATCGTTATTTTGTCGCAAGCACTCAGTTCTACATGTGTGCCTATAATCGCGATAGAACTGGTATCGAATGAGAGAGCGTTTTATCGGTTAATAGGGCGATTTTAATATAAAACGATGTATAATTAATCACGCGGGATCTAGCAGCGTAAGCCAACATCGAATTTTGTTTGACTTGGCGGAAACTTGTGCCGAGTCTTATTTATTTTTTATCAATTTCGTCCGGGCGAGCCTTAAAAGCGTCGCCCCGTTTTATTATAGGGACGTGAATTAGCAAAAACAGAATGGATTTTGGCAGTGATTATGTCAAAAATAATTAATTATTATCGATTCGGTAGCGGACAGGGGCGGATTGATGGGAGCACTGAGCGTGGAGGCGCTCTTTAAAATTGGAAAGCTAATTACTTGGCTACGAAAGAGGGATACGACAAAGATTAACGAGAAGCTAGCTTTCTTTTGAGGTTTACTTAATGGTATTTTAGGGAATGCGGTATATGATTAACATTTATAAAATATATTTTTTGTAATGTATTATTATAGACATTGCAAACGAGCATATAGTCTACCTGATGGTAAGTGGCTGCTGCCGTCTATGGACAACGGTGATAAGCCCCAGATATAATAACGTAATAACAAATATATTATTTATAGTAAATTGATAGTCGCAATAATGCTTTGTATTAATTTTGGAAAAAAAATAAAAGTCATTTTTTTTTGTCACCAGTTAACGAATTTTCTTTTAACAACCTTAAATAAAGTCGTCATCGATATAACGTTAATGTGTTTATTTATCTCATGGTTAGGTTCGACAGTCAATGAATTTCCTATAAGGATACTTTAGAATTTACGAAGGGGCTCTGGCAGATACGTGTCAGGGGTTCGTCGGGATTTCTTCATTCATTAAGCTTGGCAGCTCCGTGATCGGCGTCCAAAGTAGTGGCCATTGTACACATCGCGAATGAGCCAAACTTTAATTTGAACCGTACCTGCGTCCGCCCGGTCCATTCATAATGAATCACACCCTCTGTTTAGTTTCGGGAGACCTCTTGTGTGTGACTGACATTTTATATTGGTATGTTTAAACCCCAACGAAGTGCTCTTCGGTTACGTACATCAATAAATCACCGAGAGTTCTCAAAGCGAGAAAAATCGAAGTCATCGGCCGGCCTTAAATTAACACCATTAGCCTCGAGATTTCCTTTTAGGAATGGAGTGCAAAGATTACCTCTCTTCGTTTGAAGCCCTAGTAATTAGTGACGCTCGGATTTTATTTGTTGACGTTCATTATTCGTTGATTTTAGCGTTAGGCGTGACTGAGACGGAGACATTTTTGTATAGGTAAGAAAGAGAGAGGTGCTGTTCAATCGTGAGGCTGCACCTGTCGCCGCACGAATTTGCAATTTAAATTCCAAACGAATACTCCGAGAGGACCTCCTTAACACGACATCTGTTTAAATCGTCGACGATAGAGTGACTGCTGCGGTCTGAGAACTCTTTGTGATTGCTATTTAATTGAAATAAAACAAAACCCTTTTCATTATTGGGGTTGGTTAGAATCGTAATCTTCGAATGAATGCTGACTGAATTAACGGAAATTTGGTTTCGCAAATTCCCCGTATTATTTTAAATATAATTAATAACACTTTTAGTAAAGAATTTAACTACATAATTATAAATAACTTTTCCCACACCTCTGCTCGCTTGGATCATGTTACCACGCTAAAAAGTGTCTAAAACTATCAAAGGGTGAAATTTCATCCAATTCTAATCAATAGTTTTTGCGTGAAATAGTAACACACATACATATGACCTTATACATTTTCCCCTTTATATTATTTTAAAATAGTTTCATTTGTTTTATTAGTGTAAGTAAGATAAAATCACAATTATTGCCTCTGGTTCCTATACTCACAGTATCCCATTCTTCGTTAATGACAATTTTACCATCAACATTTCGAAAACAAGATAACGAGGTTTGCTGTGAAACCAAAAGGGTGATAAATTGACGTCGTTATAATTCGGCAAATTGATTGATACGTTTCTACGGAAGATGATGTATTGCGCGGCAGTGTACCGGACGCGGTCGGTTAATAGGTGTTAAGTAGATATCCGAAACTCTACGTAGTTTGTAAAGATAAATAAATATGGTTGATATTCGTTACGTTGATTTCGCGTGGTATAAAGAAATGTGGTGGGCGGGTTCCGATCATTAATAACTATTACCCCACCACTTCATTAACGATCAATCACATGTGCGCCTTGCAGGGACAGGCTTGGTCCCACAAGTGGTTCAGTTTAAGAGGATTCGAGACATATTTTGTTGTAAGAATCGAACTACTGGAAGATCTAAATTTTTTTCTTTAACAATATTATATAAGAATATCAAAGTCACTGTCTTAAATGATTTAATTATTTGGAATCGGAAAATTATCGGCTATGGGCTCCAGAAATGGTTGGTGACAGAAGTCCATAAGTGGCACTGATTATTTACTTTTTTGATCTTATTTTGATGCAAATTCGTCAAAGGCAAAAAATGTTTCTACTTAATCTAAATCTATGTTTTCACCGCCTGCAACACGTAGTATAACTACCAGTTTTTCCATTTTCAGTTTACCGTTGTTAAGCAGTCGTGTTTTTTTCTTATAATTTATTTAACGTTTGAATAAGTTTCAATAGATTCAGAAACGTTATACATAAAATTTATATATAGCTGCAACTGTCGTCGTAATAAACGTAGCAAAAGCAAAAATAAACGTAGCAAAGCCTGCAACTGTAAACCGCAGAGCTACGGCGTAGCACTCTCGTAGCAGTTAAAGTTTTTGGGGTCAATAAATAGAAAAGAAAAATTTACCGCAGAAGATTTTTTTTAAATAATGCACAGTTGAAACTTTTCCCAGCTTTTCCGACCTACATTTAAATTGACGTAACAGTTTGTATCATAGTTAAAAAATATAAATTGGTTTAGATCGCTTTACTCTGTCTTTGGTTTATTGTTTTGTTCCCAATTCTCCGAAACATATTTCTATTATATTCTTCAGTTACAGTTTTTATTTAAATTTATTTAATAACTTTAATTACCTTTTTTTTAAATGACTTTCTTTTTATTCTTCTGACAACCTTTTGATATTTTGAACGCAGTTAGTTTATACACGGGTTATTAAAACACCAGTTTAAATATTCGGAAAAAAAATATGTTTTAAAACTAATGTTTAACTTTATTAATTAATAATATAAATTTATCACGAACAAAACTCATACAAAATAAAATACAAGTTACAAGTCAGCGTAAATGTCTTATTTGCTATCAAATTATCAGGACTATACTGATATTATATTCGCGTATTAGTACAAGAAAGAATGACTTGTCGGAAGGAGTTAATAATCTTATTAATTTGTTAGAAGTTGCCCCGCGGCGAACGCGCTGGTCTCGACGTTCTTTGTAATTAATGAGAACACCTCATCTATTACATTAGACGAAGGGCCCGTGAAAATCCTAACACGTATGAGCCACCATCATAAATCGACCCATCACGTCGTGAAAACCTCACAAAAATGTAAAGCATGTACAATTTGTACGAAAGATCGGGGTCTTAATTAGCTGGACGGATACCATCGAGAGTTAACACAATAAATAAATTGAGCGTGAAGAAAATGAAGCAAGAAACTTCATTTATCAAAAGCATACGTATGCTATTCTTGGGATCGTGTGATGGATAACGAGCTGTTAGTTTGTCGAAATAATGTACTCATATGTATATACTATTATCTTGGACTTTAAGTAATATAAATTTAAAAATGCGTAAATGTTTATTGAAAAGTTTATGAATTTTATTATCAAAATATATAGCTGTATTTTATTTTTGAATTTTAATTACCTAAATAAGTAACTTCATAAATTGTAACGGCGTAATTACTTTTATGAAATCTATTAAAAGAGGGATCATGTCATAATTTATATCAACCGATAGTCATAATAGTTCAAAGAGTTGATAAATTGCTCTCTATAAGCTGAAGGTTCTGATCAATTAAATGTTATTACATGCGTTCATTAAAGGGTTGGCTAAGTGAAAGATTTATTGGAGGTTTATCCTCATAACCGTGGATCAAAGGCTCTCGGCCTGTTCGAGTAAGGTCTTGCACGATTAAGGGCCTATTGGCTCCATGAAGAAATACGAGTAAGATATACTTACTATGCGTTATAGTGAGTATACATTACGTAATAAAATATATCAATTGGTTTATACTTGTACGACTACGATATGTTTGAAATAAGCATTTTTTGTAAGATTGAATTACTTAATGAGAACGTAATCCATTTGGTGTCAAGTTGTCTGTAATCAACTTCTTAAATGCTTATAGATGCGTTGCTACTCTTGAGGACTAAGGTAGTCGCCACATATCTAAGTCAGCTGGCACTCTTCACCGAAACGCAATAAATGGTTCACGTTAGAAATAGTTGTGGCGGTGACTTTCCCTATTTAACCCATTCGGTTGTAAATTTTATGTATGATGGTGGTTATAAGTGAAAAATATAGAAAGTTAATGGCCAATCACTGTCACATACACACTTTTGTAAAATTAAATTTTAGTTTTACGTCATGTGGAACGTAATTTTCTTCTTGTAATTTGTCTTAGTAGGGACGGTATGATGTGTAAATGTTGGGAAGCGCAGTCATATACTCGTATGTACCTAAAATTAATCTTCAGATGAGCTTACTGGCAGAATATTGCGGTCCACTACACACGGACTCATCTCACGCGCTATAAACATGGATTAAGCCGTTGTAATATAACTATTACAAACATGAGTGGATAAATACTTCAGCTACTGTTGGTTTAAATATTATTTTACATTTTTGTTCACCCGATTTTGTGGTAAACGTATTTATTGTTCCTTAGAAAAGAAAATATCAGATTAGTTCGCGGACATAAATTTAAATAACCTGTCCACGTACCGGCTGAAAACTAGCAACAAATGCTAATTATCTTTCGCTTACGTTACAAACAATGGTGTTACACCGCTCTTACGTGATATATGCGCAGTTAATTCTAATGCGATGTCGGGCCGCGAGGTGCTGCCGTAAAGCCGAATGCGGAATGATCATAATAAAGTATGATTTCTTGGTCGGGGACGCGGCCTTAACTCGTATAATCACTCCTCAGGCGTACCCATATAATTCCTTAGTGCATAATGAAAGTTGATTAACATTATGCTGGTGCGCGTGTGAGTGTGTGTGTCCGCCGCAGATTCCGAGTCCTAATTAAGAGAGAGGGCGGGAGGGTCGCGGCCGGCGGCGGGGGAGGGGTATCGATCATCGCCCGCCAAGGAATCGACGCAGGGACCCATGAGGGAATGCAAAAAGGGGAAGCCCACATCTCAAAATCAGCGTCGGACTAAGCCGGCCGCTCTCAGCACATGTGTTTTGATTTAAACGCACGCCATGGGGTCAGTTTAATTCGCGCGTGCGGAAACGGAACGCTCCGGGCGCGATTTGCAAATCCGATGTGAATAATTACGCGGCTTACCAGCGCTTACCTACTGCCTTATGGCCATTTGCATATTTTCTTGCGGTCTTATGTCACGCATACGTTGAAGTATGTGTCAAAACCTGGAAATTCAAAACGTTATTCAATAGGAAAATGAGGAAGGAATACCATTAAGAGAATGATTCGTTTATTTGTAGAAAACATTGCATGGCTCGAAAGTAGATTGTTAGGTCTAAATCAATTTAAAGTAAAGTAAATTAAAACATTTTGTACATAAGTTTTCCTTATTGAATTAACTGATAAATTCGAAACAAAGAAGACACAAATCGCTAACAAAGCTGCTTACAAAAAACGTCGAAAAACACTTATCGCGCTCTAGCGCAAATCGTCGACTGTCACTTCAAATCCCATCGGCGCGGACAAAATGGGAAGTCGTCACAAAAATAACAATCAAATAGAGCATCCGTGGAAATGAGGACCGAAGGAATGATCACGGGCGACCCCGGGGAACGGTTGCCTCTTTAAAAAGGACTTAATCTCGCAATTCGCTAAGGAGTTAAGCTTAAAAAAATATTTCGATAGGCAACAAAGAGCCCCTCGGTTCGCGGTGTCTTTGACACGTAGCCGCCGGATTTTTTCGCGAGATCTCTTTAGAGACGGGATGTCACTCCGTTTGTATCGGCTTTGTCGCGAGAGGTTAAGCGGCGGTTTATTAGGCTCGGCTTCCGATTCGCAAACAGAGGGGCCGCTAACAGATTCAATTTTCGTTTTTTTTCGCAAGTGTCGCACAAAAATCTGCTACACGTTTCAAAATATTTATATAACATGTGAGCAGTGTTCTTACACAATCGATATTAAAATGTGACGAGTGGGGTCGCTTGGCAGCCGTCGGTCCTTAATTAAGAATACGTGACAAAAGACGAGACGTGCACATAAACACAAGTCGCGCCGAAAAAGGTCCGGATTACGTAACCCTTCTACGCTTTTGATTTTAAACGTCACGCGAAGTGGCAACGCTGGACCGGAGTCTAATTTGAAAGGAGACTGACAAATCTGGCTTCGGTCCCCTCGTTTAATCGAGACATTACACGTGACGTCGATATGAATGTTGATACAATGAAATAATAGCGTGGAGTGGGCAGTCACTATGGTAACGGGGCGGGGCGCACGGAAGCCGTAGCTGAATGGAGCCGTGAAACGCTTTTAGTCCCGTTTGACCATTTAGATAGGGTCAGCATTTTGGATGCTGATTCAACTCGGCCGGGATAATTAGCAGGCAAACAAGGAGCAGTGCCGCACAACTTTGCGGACCGTTCAGGTGCTCCGCAAACACTGCTGCAAGAAGTTCAACAGCAGTTTAATTGCGGTACGAAAACAGAAGCGCACGGAAAACACTTTAGTTTCGATGAAAGAACCCTGCCGGTTACATCGGGGTTAACGAGTATAATTAAAACCACGTCTGAGTTTGAAATTTATAAAATCTTTGGTCCGGTGCAATATTGTGCTTACAAATTCTATTCGAGGTTCTATCAGGAATTCTTGCTTTTGCAAAAGTAAGAATAACAAAATACGTGTGCTTGATTGAGTTTAGCGATATTAAATATTAATTTAGTATGAGAAGAAAAACAACAATATAGAGCTGGCCTTACAATGTTGTACAAAGATTACGCATTTAAAACAAATACCAGGTGATTGAGTTGTAATTTCTAACACGTACAATTTGAAATGTAAGAATAAGAATTGAATACGATCGAGGGGTAGAACATGTCTTTTCTTATATTTACTCTACCCGTTAATTTCATTAATTTCCCCCTGAACACGCACTAAGAAACCTGTCCCTCTATATTCGGGATCCAATAGGGATTTGGTCCCAATTATGTATTGAGCGAAACTTGGCTATATCGCTTCGCATGCGAGGCCCCGCTTGGGATTACAGACTTTAGCAAGAATTAAGACCTCTGCGACCGATGAAATGCGTTATGTGAGAATACTCCTTTAATCTGATCATACTAATATTAATGGCTGAAATACGGTGATTTGGATATTTTTTAATTGATATCAAATAAATAAAAGATAGGATGAGACTTCGAATCTGTTCATGTACGCGTTTTAAAACACTATAAAAAGTGATTTTGCTTTTTTCAAGACATACAAACACTATTTATCTATATATTTTTGGTATAAGTTGTGTCTGGTACTTTGAAATATTTAAGGGTCACTAAAATACAACTTAACCATTAATTAAAATGTTTAGTTTAAATATGCGTTAACTTTCAATCAAGCAAACTCTAATACATAAAACTCTAGTAATATGTAAAAATATTAAGAAATTATAATTTCCTATGAATAACGTCAACGGTTTTAACCCAAAATTCTATGAATCGACAGACGAAACCAAGTAAAACCTAAAGGCCCCTCATTCCCCGCTTCAATTGCAAGCTCCAAAATGACATAATAACCCAAATGAGCAAGTGAAACTAGCTGTTGTTACGTTCATTACCCGGGGTATATCCCGGCGCACCTCAGCGCGGTATCGATCGCGGGAAGCGACAGAAAACTTTCTAGACGGCTTTTATATGCACCGACTCTTGCCCTGTAAGTATAGCGGTTGCGAGAAACGCTATATTGTTCCGCTGTGCGACGGCTTCGAGAATTTTATGTAATGGACAAAATATATAAATTATTATATTGAAAAAAAAAACAAACACTTTTATATTATTTTGATATTCTTTGACGACATACTTCATTTCTTTTAATTGCAAAGATTTATCAGTCTTGCATGTTCGAAAAAATAAGATAAAATGTTGACTATTAATCCTTGCTTTCAGAAGATATAAAAAATCAACACATTACAAAATGTGAAAGAAAAATTGAGATGAAGGAAGAATTTAAAACCTTTTTGATGATTAACTGTTGTAACGAATAATTACGAGGCAGCTTTTTCGCGTGTTGCGAAGACGTATAACGTAACGTGACGTCACGACGTCAGCGGTAACGTGGCGTGCATCCGACAGCTGATAGGGGTACCGAGTACTGACGTATACGCAAGAAAGGTGAGCTCCCTATTCCGAACGAGATAGACTGTGAAAAATATTATATGTAGTATAAAAAATATAGCAATTACAGTAAAAAAAAAACAAAAATAATCATTAATACAGCTAAGTTGCAGAAACTTGTAATGTACAAATACTGTGACGTTGTAACGTTATCTGTAACAAGGCGTGCATCACACAATCAACAATTCACGTTCCGTATTCATGTAACGTAGAACGTTGATACTATTAATATATTACCGTTATAGCAATAATGAAAAAAATATTTTTAATAATATTAAAAAAAAAACAAAGATATAAAAACTTGTAACGTACCGTAACGTTGTAACGTCATCAGAAACGTGGCGTGCATCAAACAGCTGATAAGGGTACCGAATCACGACAAAATTAAATGAGAAAGGTTGAGAAAACTATTTATATAACGTGACCAATAGGTGTGTCTTCTTCTCTTCTTCTTAAATCCTTAAATACGGAGGGTTGTCGATAATAAGAGAATACAATTTTAAAATATGTTTCCAAAATGGCTTTAAATATCATTAACAAAGTCAATTACAGTGATACCTAGAAGTTATGACGATTTTTTAAGCCTTAAAGGTCCAATATCTAAAATTGAAAACATTTTTACCATAATTATGAATAAGCATAAGTACTCCATAGGCATTTATTTTAGGATCCTTCGATATACAGCGAGTGATTTTCAGTAACTTATGAAATGCCGCATATTATGATTAATATACTCATATATCGCACGGAATAGGGTCCCGTGATGTAATCGTGTGATCCCGCGTGGGGTAAGTCTAATCAGCTATGAAAATTAGGTTCCGCTGCGTATCTACTGCTTTGTGCTCCGGAATTTAATTACTATTCGGAAATACTGTACACATGTAACATACTTGATGTTTAATTTATGTTTCGTTAAATTGACGGCGGTAATGACACGAATAACTTGCGTTTGAAGTATGTAATCTGAGTTTTGAATGTTGGTTGGTAGGTAAATATTATAAAATCATTTCCTCTTAAATTGAACTGGTTAAACGGGTACTGGGAATTCTCTTAATAATCGTTATAAGCGCACATAATATATATCGTGTTATATGAAATGTATGATGACATAGCATATGTACATATATACAGTCCTCTGGGACTAACGATTGGGAGTTGTTAAAAATTTTTTTTTTTGTGTTTATATGGAAAATAATAACTACTAGGAAAAAACTCAATTATGTCTACAGTAGGGGAGATGTAGGTAATGGGGATCACCTAAGCGAGAATGAAAAAAAAAGCAAATCTGTTAATGAATTATTTATTGCTCTGTTCTTTTTATAAACTTCACTTTC